>JAGVVM010018288.1:0-13343 GCA_019149425.1 Psidium friedrichsthalianum
GGTTGAGCTCAACCGCTATGACTTTGAAAGCATCCTCTGGAGTCCTGTGCTAGAAAAACTGCCGGCTCTCGTGCTGCTCATGAAAGTTGAAGATGAGACCGACAATTAGACCCCTGAAGATATTAAAGAAGTAATAAGCATGCATCACCGCCTTGCTCTCAGGAAGAGGCCCTACTTTGCACCCTCATAGCTCATGGTCTTAGATTCTTTGTCGGTTTCTCCGGTGATCATGATTTTGGCTGGGAGTTTGACATCCTCCATGATGAGTACTCATCCATAAGCTTTGCAAAGTTTAGACTTGGATCAGGTTCTTTGAGCATGGATTCCTTGAAACTCTTCAAGCTTGCAAGATACAATGCTCTAGTCCTCTCTGCATACTTGATCAACCCGGCAACAAGCATCGATATGGTTGGAATAATAGCTCGTATGGGCAATGTCTAGAGGAACACATAGGCCGCAGTAAAAACTTGGAAAAGAAGGCCGAGCAAGTGCCAGAGCCAGAGGGCATTATCTTCTAGGGCAAAGGTAGTAATCGTGTCCGGACCGCCAAGATGCACTAGAAGGAAATGTGCCAGAATGCCAAGAGATCTCCATTGTTAGCCAGAGCAGAGTCATTCCCTTGGTCGTTGGAAATGAGTCCTACCACAAACGCAGCAGCCCAATTGGCGAGCAAGTAAGCCGACCACACTACAAATATCATGAACATTTGGCCGTCGTCTTCCTAAACGATGCGAAGAAGATGAGGATGGTCTGAAGAGAGAGGCTTAGGATGATGAAGCCCTGAGGTTCCATGTGCCCCAAACTTTTGGATGCTCACCGGAATGGGATTGAAACCCATATTTCCTCTTCTGATTGCCTGAAGTCCAACCTTCTTAATATCTTCCCTCAAGCAAATCAAGTTTCACTCTTTTTGTTATGCAAAGGGCAAGTCTCTCAAGATCTGACAACAAAATGAACAGCTTGTTGGAGAATTTATTTTTTTCCTCTCTTCTGGTTGACCAAGAAGTCCTCGGCTTGAGCTTGTTTCAATAATCTCGAAGGCTATCATCCTTGTTCACAATTCTAACTCCTCTCTAGCTGTCCCCGATGGGTATGGCCCAGAACCAGCCAGAAAAGCACATGAAGTATTTCACCTTTACAGCTAAAGTGAGGATCTGCATATCTTCATCATGCTTACTTAAGCTCCTCCCTTTTTCTGATGGACGCCTGGCTCTCCTTTTTCTTTCCAGCTTGCCCTCTCCTCATGAACCTTGGATTCCATCTCCATACTCATCATTTTCGTGGCTGTCCACCCTCACACGTGCAGAGCCACTCCCTCTTGATTACCATCCATGATTGCTTTTCTTTTTCTTTTGATTTGTTGTCCCCCGCTCATGTGCTCTCCCCTTTTTTCAACCGAAAGTCCACTAAAAATTCCACCCCCACATCTTGAACTTTCTTTTGTCCATGATGAAGAGACCCCTCCTTCTCTCTTTTTGTTCTTTGCTTTATGGTATCACGACATATTCGATGAATATCCTCCTTGATTGAACTAATCCCATTGCGAATATAAAAACCATTCTTCATCCTCTCGTCAATTTTAGCAACTTTTGGCATGAAGAAATCAGAAGTGTTTTGCTTCATGACGTCCTTCAGACTAGAAGCAAGAAAACTCCTTAATTCTTTATACCCCTTTTCAGATTTCTTGACAGCCCATCGCCTCACACGTGCATCCCTTGATAGAATGGAGGAGGATTTTCTTGCATTAAATAATTGGAACATTTATAGAACCCTCGGCGGAAAGAATGACCAGCTGAATCTCTTCTATCCACACTATCGAAATAATGTTTCAAATCAGTAAAATCGTCTACATCACCACCTATACCTTTGCTCCAGAGTATGCTAAGTTTTTGTTTGTTAACTGGTTTAAACTCCTCATCTCGAAGTGTGTATCCGTAAATTTCTTTCGACTTTGACCCAATTTATGTTGGAATATGTTAGGGTCAATTCCTCAAGCTGACAGCAACCTCTAATATCTATGTCAGATAAACAAGGACATGAATGTAAAATATCTTCCTGATTTAAAGCATTGCCATTACATAGATCCTCAAATGAGATGTCATCCCTCTGAATTCTCTCAGCGACTTCTTCATTTTCACTCTCTTCTTCAGTTTTGTCATTGGAAAGATGTGCTCGTTTACCAGCATGGTAATCAGCATCTGATCTTCGATAAATATGCTTGTCAATCTCCTTCTTTGCTGTTGGCACTCATCTGCGGATTTAATACCTCATTAATCATGGCAGCAAACTCCCTACTTTTATATGACCTCATAACTAGTTCATGTAGCTTTCGCCTCATGTAACCAATAAATGTGGGTGCATGCTGTGGAACAAAGAGTTAGCCTTACTACATTCAATCATGCCACCTTAACTTTGTGGGAAAATAGGTCCAGAAGAAACACCGTAAGAACTCTTCTTCTGTTGTATATTGACAGGAGTTTCAAAAGTCTTACCGGCCGGTGTCACTGGAACATAAAGCTTATCAAATTCCTGAAAACACGGGTATATTTTTGAATGTTACCTCCATCAACTAGCTCCTGAAGTCCTGAATATGAAGAAGGCCCATGTTCTTGGCCAGTTTCATCACAATAGCACCAATCGCCCAAATGCATTTGCAGGTCATGGGAAAATATTTTTGGTGAGAATTAATTCTCAATTTTGTGTAATATGAATGAAAAAAGAAAAAATTAAAATTTAGGTGTCAACATGCACCATCAATAGTCACTCTTTCCTTGAGCAGCTTATACAACATCCTATAACAAACCCCTTATGTAATCACAATAGAAGCTCAAGTCACCTTGCATGAATTCTTATCACAACTGAAAGTAACCCCTAAATTAGCCATTGTACCAACCGTTAACAGGTTTTTACTCATTGAGGATATGTGCATCACATCCAAAATAGTCTTCACTGTGCCATTACTCATCCTCAAGTTCACCTTGCCACACCTGACAATCTTAACTGCAGTATCATCTCCGAACATGACATCTCCATCATTATATTTTTCATATTCATAAAATCAATGTCTATGTGGCATCATATGGTATGAAGCATCGGTGTTGATGAACCAAATATCCTTGTCTGACTGCACAATACATGTAACAACCACATACATATCTCCCGTCTCAACCTCCTTCTTCCTTTAGGATGATTCAGCTTCTTTCTTAAAAACGGGCTTATTTTTACAGTCCTACTTTACATGGCCCCACTCTTCATATCTACAACATTGTACCCTCCTCTCTTTACTCTTCTATCTCTCACAAGATTTAGATTTAAACCTATTTCAATTTAGTCCCTTCTCTACTAGTCTACCCTTAGCCGCCAATAGCTCTTTATTGTAAATCCCTGACCTCTTTCTTCGTGTCTCCTAATAACAAGGCCAAACACACGGTTTCATATGATAAGTCCTTGTCCCCACCATCGATTACCACAATCAGGTTATCCCATGAATCCGACAGTGAACAGAGTAGTGTTATTGCCTTATCTTCATCCTGGAACTTAACACTGATTGATATGAGTTGGCTTATCATCGTGTTAAAATTATGCAGCTGTGCAAAAAATGAGTCACCCTCATACATTATATAGCTTTTTCCTTAAGAATAACTTATTTACCAACCAACGATTTGTTTGGGTACAGCGACTCCAATTTTTGCCGTAAATCCATGGCTCTAGATTCGCTCATCATGTTCGTCAGAATGGAGTTCGCGAGACAAAGTCGGATGAAACCCTTTACTTTCCGATCAATGCCATCCTAATCCTCAATTTCCTTTGGATTTGCCTATTTGGGATCTGAATCTGCTTCCTTGCCCGCTACATCACTTGCCATTGCAACAACTGGCCTTTTCCTTACGATTACCAACTAAAGATCTTAATTACAAAGAAGATCCTCCATCTTCATATTTCACAAATCGAACCGCTTCCCATCAAATTTTTCTATCTCAATCTCTGACCCTCCTCACATCTTAGATAAACCCTATTTCCTCGAACACAAAGCTCTGATATCAATTGTTGGATTATATCCTAAACCAAATCAGAATATAATCACAATAAATAGAAAAAAAAGGACACGAATTTACCTAGGTTCACACCAAAATGGAGTTACGTACTGTAAATGGATTCCACTAGAATATTTAGATTTTTCAACTATAACCACTCGTTAGAATGATCACTCATACGATAACAATATATAAGACTTATAATGGGCCCAAAACACTAGTTTATCCAAATCTCTTAATTCCACAACAAACGGGCCAACTTAAACACAATCACCGCCCCTGAGCCCCCGCCTGCTCGCCAACGAGCAGAACCCTTAACATTCCATGCTTAGGGACCCCATGTCGTGTTCAATTTTCTTAAGCTCACATGAACGTACTTGATGTGAGAGATATGGGTCTCCGAAATATTCTCTAACTCCAACAAAAATCTTATAGGGGAGCTCATTGCTAAGTATGCATAAACCAAGGCTTCTCAGATTTCTATGCAAAAAGACATGAAAATCTGCAAGATTCTGTACAACAAGAGTTGGTACAAACCAGAGCTCGAATGAAATATGTATCAAGTGAAGTCGCCTCAAAAGTCAAGAAATAGAAATTTTTGTTCAAAAAGATATTTCATTAATACCTTGTGTTCATTCATACTTCTCTTTCCAACCTAAATTCTTATCAGCTTGTTCGCGATTCCATTGTGCTTCCCAACATCCCTAAAGGCTTTCTTCAAGTAAGTTTTATTAGGCTCAAGTAACGTTAATAAGGTATAGACTAGAGGACCTCATTGGGAGGATGCTAGTAAGCCAGACGGGGTTTCTAATCCCCAAGACAGTAATTCAAACCAACCATCTTCAAAATAAGTCTTCAAGTGTCTTTTATATTATTATTTTCATGATGGTGTATTTTGGTGTGTGGCTCAAACTATGTTATTATTGTGCTTTTGATTGAACACCTATAATTTGACTATGGTTTGCTTAATATTTTTGGATTAGTAGTAATATTATGGTTTGCTCTTCTATATTTTATGTTGACAACAAAAAGGGGAGAAAGTAATGGAATGAGTTGATATGATGAATAGCTTGACTGACGTAACTATATGCATGAAGTGTAGTGTGTTCTTTTTAGGTACAAAAAAATCACAACAATCTTCCTTTTTTTATTATGATAAAAATTTCTTAGTCAAATTGAATCTGGTAAATACATTGCGGTAATTATTTCAGGTGATACACGCGAGAAAAGAAGTTATATGGGCTTTTGTTGGATGTTCAAACTCAAGGCAAGAGTATCACGTATTTCCTTCTAAAGGGTGTGATCTAAATTATGTGAAGTAACACTTATATATTTTCAACCACATCTTGAATGAAGACTCAAATGCAAGTATCAACAATGATTCTATTTACTTCAAACATAGTGTTCTCTCTATTAAAATTCAAAAGACCGATTCTGTATCTGAAGACTATTTAGACACAGCAAAATATTCTGATCCACAAATACTCTTAATTGAAGACCCATGTTTGACATATGTTATATGTTGTTGAGAAATTCTTTTTAAGGAAGTTGTGATCTTCAATTTGAAAGATAGTTCTACAATGGATAGTAGAACATCTCAACCTAGAAATACCTTTAGAGATAAGCTGACTTCCATAAATGAAGAACTCTATTTATGGAAACCAAATATTTGGTTGTATGGGTAACCTAACTATCGGGTTAAGACTATAATCACTCAACAGCTACTAAATCTTCTAGATACAATTTCATTCAATTAGAGATTGGAGACGTCCAATAAAAGATTGAAGAGTGATCTTCTAAAGACCTGTCGAATGGCTAGTTTAGAGGTGGAGGAGTATAGAAGGAGATAATAGTGCGCTTACAAGAGAGGGAGTTCATAAATAAAAAATTTCAAAGTGCAAGAGAACTTCATATTATATATACTTGTCTTCATAAGCTTATACTATACTAATTGAGAGGTTTTGTGAGAGTGATTGAGAGAAAAAATAGTGTGATCTATCAAAGAAAGTATCATTACTTATTGTAAACCCTCATTGACTCATCTAGTGGAATCAGTCTATTGGCTGTCAGCATAGGAGAGTGGACATAGGCTTGATCTAAGCTGAGCCACTGTAATCTTTGTGTGCAATTTTTTCTATTCCTAAACTCTTCTCATTGTATTTGATAGAATATTGCATATTAGTGTTTACTGCATACATTCATGATTTCACGTGATATTTGACTTGATCATTTCAATTCCGCTATTCAAGTCAAATTCATTCAAAATCACCTATTCTTCCTCTCTTGGTGATATGCTAGAGCAACGCATAATAGGCTATGTATCATATAGTGAATTAAAAACAATCATATAATCATTTCTCAAGTGAAAATATGAGTTACTAAGGCTTTGTTTATTCATAAAAAATGAGTGATTTAGAAAAAAAAATTCAAAAAAAAAAATCGTTTCTATCACTCACAAAAATCAATGAACAAAAAATAATAATTTCATTGTTCACGAAAATATTTATCATTGATGTTGTGGATAATGCCAACTGATACAAGAGATAGTTTTTAGGTAAATATTTTTTAAATCATTCATTTTTCATGAAAAAAAAATAGAACCTAAGAAAAGCAAGACTTGCTTTATATATATATATATATAAAGCAAGTCTTGCTTTTCTTAGGTTCTATTTTTTTTCATGAAAAATGAATGATTTAAAAAATATTTACCTAAAAACTATCTCTTGTATCAGTTGGCATTATCCACAACAATCAATGATAAATATTTTCGTGAACAATGAAATTATTATTTTTTGTTCATTGATTTTTGTGAGTGATAGAAACGATTTTTTTTTTGAAATTTTTTTTCTAAATCACTCATTTTTATGAAATAAACAAAGCCTTAGTAACTCATATTTCACTTGAGAAATGATTATATGATGTTTTTAATTCACTATATGATACATAGCCTATTATGCGTTGCATCTAGCAATATCACCAAGAGAGGAAGAATAGGTGATTTTGAATGAATTTGACTTGAAATAGCGGAATTGAAATGATCAAGTCAAATATCACGTGAAATCATGAATGTATGCAGTAAAACACTAATATGCAATATTCTCATCAAATACAATGAGAAGAGTTTAGGAATAGAAAAATTGCACACAAAGATTACAGTGGCTCAGCTTAGATCAAGCCTATGTCCACTCTCCTATGCTGACAGCCAATAGACTGGATTCCACTAGATGAGTCAATGAGGGTTTACAATAAGTAATGATACTTTCTTTGATAGATCACACTATTTTTTCTCTCAATCACTCTCACAAAACCTCTCAATTAGTATAGTATAAAGCTTATGAAGACAAGTATATATAATATGAAGTTCTCTTGCACTTTGAAATTTTTATTTATGAACTCCCTCTCTTGTAAGCGCACTATTATCTCCTTCTATACTCCTCCACCTCTAAACTAGCCATTCGACAGGTCTTTAGAAGATCACTCTTCAATCTTTTATTGGACGTCTCCAATCTCTAATTGAATGAAATTGTATCTAGAAGATTTAGTAGCTGTTGAGTGATTATAGTCTTAACCGATAGTTAGGTTACCCATACAACCAAATATTTGGTTTCCATAAATAGAGTTCTTCATTTATGGAAGTCAGCTTATCTCTAAAGGTAATTTCTAGGTTGAGATGTTCTACTATCCATTGTAGAACTATCTTTCAAATGAAGATCACAACTTCCTTAAAAAGAATTTCTCAACAACATATAACATATGTCAAACATGGGTCTTCAATTAAGAGTATTTGTGGATCAGAATATTTGCTGTGTCTAAATAGTCTTCAGATACAGAATCGGTCTTTTGAATTTTAATAGAGAGAACACTATGTTTGAAGTAAATAGAATCATTGTTGATACTTGCATTTGAGTCTTCATTCAAAGATGTGGTTGAAAATATATAAGTGTTACTTCACATAATTTAGATCACACCCTTTAGAAGGAAATACGTGATACTCTTGCCTGAGTTTGAACATCCAACAAAAGCCCATATAAACTTCTTTTCTCGCGTGTATCACCTGAAATAATTACCGCAATGTATTTACCAGATTCAATTTGACTAAGAAATTTTATCATAATAAAAAAAGGAAGATTGTTGTGATTTTTTTGTACCTAAAAAGAACACACTACACTTCATGCATATAGTTACGTCAGTCAAGCTATTCATCATATCAACTCATTCCCATTACTTTCTCCCCTTTTTGTTGTCAACATAAATATAGAAGAGCAAACCATAATATTACTACTAATCCAAAAATATTAAGCAAACCATAGTCAAATTATAGGTGTTCAATCAAAAGCACAATAATAACATAGTTTGAGCCACACACCAAAATACACCATCATGAAAATAATAATATAAAAGACACTTGAAGACTTATTTTGAAGATGGTTGGTTTGAATTACTGTCTTGGGGATTAGAAACCCCGTCTGGCTTACTAGCATCCTCCCAATGAGGTCCTCTAGTCTATACCTTATTAACGTTACTGAGCCTAATAAAAACTTACTTGAAGAAAGCCTTTAGGGATGTTGGGAAGCACAATGGAATCGCGAACAAGCTGATAAGAATTTAGGTTGGAAAGAGAAGTATGAATGAACACAAGGTATTAATGAAATATCTTTTTGAACAAAAATTTCTATTTCTTGACTTTTGAGGCGACTTCACTTGATACATATTTCATTCGAGCTTGGTTTGTACCAACTCTTGTTGTACAGAATCTTGCAGATTTTTCATGTCTTTTTGCATAGAAATCTGAGAAGCCTTGGTTTATGCATACTTAGCAATGAGCTCCCCTATAAGATTTTTGTTGGAGTTAGAGAATATTTCGGAGACCCATATCTCTCACATCAAGTACGTTCATGTGAGCTTAAGAAAATTGAACACGACATGGGGTCCCTAAGCATGGAATGTTAAGGGTTCTGCTCGTTGGCGAGCAGGCGGGGGCTCAGGGGCGGTGATTGTGTTTAAGTTGGCCCGTTTGTTGTGGAATTAAAGAGATTTGGATAAACTAGTGTTTTGGGCCCATTATAAGTCTTATATATTGTTATCGTATGAGTGATCATTCTAACGAGTGGTTATAGTTGAAAAATCTAAATATTCTAGTGGAATCCATTTACAGTACGTAACTCCATTTGGTGTGAACCTAGGTAAATTCGTGTCCTTTTTTTCTATTTATTGTGATTATATTCTGATTTGGTTTAGGATATAATCCAACAATTGATATCAGAGCTTTGTGTTCGAGGAAATAGGGTTTATCTAAGATGTGAGGAGGGTCAGAGATTGAGATAGAAAAATTTGATGGGAAGCGGTTCGATTTGTGAAATATGAAGATGGAGGATCTTCTTTGTAATTAAGATCTTTAGTTGGTAATCGTAAGGAAAAGGCCAGTTGTTGCAATGGCAAGTGATGTAGCGGGCAAGGAAGCAGATTCAGATCCCAAATAGGCAAATCCAAAGGAAATTGAGGATTAGGATGGCATTGATCGGAAAGTAAAGGGTTTCATCCGACTTTGTCTCGCGAACTCCATTCTGACGAACATGATGAGCGAATCTAGAGCCATGGATTTACGGCAAAAATTGGAGTCGCTGTACCCAAACAAATCGTTGGTTGGTAAATAAGTTATTCTTAAGGAAAAAGCTATATAATGTATGAGGGTGACTCATTTTTGCACAGCTGCATAATTTTAACACGATGATAAGCCAACTCATATCAATCAGTGTTAAGTTCCAGGATGAAGATAAGGCAATAACACTACTCTGTTCACTGTCGGATTCATGGGATAACCTGATTGTGGTAATCGATGGTGGGGACAAGGACTTATCATATGAAACCGTGTGTTTGGCCTTGTTATTAGAGGAGACACGAAGAAAGAGGTCAGGGATTTACAATAAAGAGCTATTGGCGGCTAAGGGTAGACTAGTAGAGAAGGGACTAAATTGAAATAGGTTTAAATCTAAATCTTGTGAGAGATAGAAGAGTAAAGAGAGGAGGGTACAATGTTGTAGATATGAAGAGTGGGGCCATGTAAAGTAGGACTGTAAAAATAAGCCCGTTTTTAAGAAAGAAGCTGAATCATCCTAAAGGAAGAAGGAGGTTGAGACGGGAGATATGTATGTGGTTGTTACATGTATTGTGCAGTCAGACAAGGATATTTGGTCATCAACACCGATGCTTCATACCATATGATGCCACATAGACATTGATTTTATGAATATGAAAAATATAATGATGGAGATGTCATGTTCGGAGATGATACTGCAGTTAAGATTGTCAGGTGTGGCAAGGTGAACTTGAGGATGAGTAATGGCACAGTGAAGACTATTTTGGATGTGATGCACATATCCTCAATGAGTAAAAACCTGTTAACGGTTGGTACAATGGCTAATTTAGGGGTTACTTTCAGTTGTGATAAGAATTCATGCAAGGTGACTTGAGCTTCTATTGTGATTACATAAGGGGTTTGTTATAGGATGTTGTATAAGCTGCTCAAGGAAAGAGTGACTATTGATGGTGCATGTTGACACCTAAATTTAATTTTTTCTTTTTTCATTCATATTACACAAAATTGAGAATTAATTCTCACCAAAAATATTTCCCATGACCTGCAAATGCATTTGGGCGATTGGTGCTATTGTGATGAAACTGGCCAAGAACATGGGCCTTCTTCATATTCAGGACTTCAGGAGCTAGTTGATGGAGGTAACATTCAAAAATATACCCGTGTTTTCAGGAAATTGATAAGCTTTATGTTCCAGTGACACCGGCCGGTAAGACTTTGAAACTCCTGTCAATATACAACAGAAGAAGAGTTCTTACGGTGTTTCTTCTGGACCTATTTTCCCACAAAGTTAAAGGTGGCATGATTGAATGTAGTAAGGCTAACTCTTTGTTCCACAGCATGCACCCACAATTATTGGTTACATGAGGCGAAAGCTACATGAACTAGTTATGAGGTCATATAAAAGTAGGGAGTTTGCTGCCATGATTAATGAGGTATTAAATCCGCAGATGAGTGCCAAACAGCCAAAGAAGGAGATTGACAAGCATATTTATCGAAGATCAGATGCTGATTACCATGCTGGTAAACGAGCACATCTTTCCAATGACAAAACTGAAGAAGAGAGTGAAAATGAAGAAGTCGCTGAGAGAATTCAGAGGGATGACATCTCATTTGAGGATCTATGTAATGGCAATGCTTTAAATCAGGAAGATATTTTACATTCATGTCCTGTTTATCTGACATAGATATTAGAGGTTGCTGTCAGCTTGAGGAATGACCCTAACATATTCCAACATAAATTGGGTCAAAAGTCGAAAGAAATTACGGATACACACTTCGAGATGAGGAGTTTAAACCAGTTAACAAACAAAAACTAGCATACTCTGGAGCAAAAGGTATAGGTGGTGATGTAGACGATTTTACTGATTTGAAACATTATTTCGATAGTGTGGATAGAAGAGATTCAGCTGGTCATTCTTTCCGCCGAGGGTTCTATAAATGTTCCAAATTATTTAATGCAAGAAAATCCTCCTCCATTCTATCAAGGGATGCACGTGTGAGGCGATGGGCTGTCAAGAAATCTGAAAAGGGGTATAAAAGAATTAAGGAGTTCTTGCTTCTAGTCTGAAGGACGTCATGAAGCAAAACACTTCTGATTTCTTCATGCCAAAAGTTGCTAAAATTGACGAGAGGATGAAGAATGGTTTTATATTCGCAATGGGATTAGTTCAATCAAGGAGGATATCATCGAATATGTCGTGATACCATAAAAGCAAAGAACAAAAAGAGAGAAGGAGGGGTCTCTTCATCATGGACAAAAGAAAAGTTCAAGATGTGGGGGTGGAATTTTTAGTGGACTTTCGGTTGAAAAAAGGGGAGAGCACATGAGCGGGGGACAACAAATCAAAAGAAAAAGAAAAAGCAATCATGGATGGTAATCAAGAGGGAGTGGCTCTGCACGTGTGAGGGTGGACAGCCACGAAAAATGATGAGTATGGAGAGGGAATCCAAGGTTCATGAGGAGAGGGCAAGCTGGAAAGAAAAAGGAGAGCCAGGCGTCCATCAGAAAAAGGGAGGAGCTTAAGTAAGCAATGATGAAGATATGCAGATCCTCACTTTAGCTGTAAAGGTGAAATACTTCATGTGCTTTTCTGGCTGGTTCTGGGCCATACCCATCGGGGACAGCTAGAGAGGAGTTAGAATTGTGAACAAGGATGATAGCCTTCGAGATTATGAAACAAGCTCAAGCCGAGGACTTCTTGGTCAACCAGAAGAGAGGAAAAAAATAAATTCTCAACAAGCTGTTCATTTTGTTGTCAGATCTTGAGAGACTTGCCCTTTGCATAAACAAAAAGAGTGAAACTTGATTTGCTTGAGGGAAGATATTAAGAAGGTTGGACTTCAGGCAATCAGAAGAGGAAATATGGGTTTCAATCCCATTCCGGTGAGCATCCAAAAAGTTTGGGGCACATGGAACCTCAGGGGCTTCATCATCCTAAGCCTCTCTCTTCAGACCATCCTCATCTTCTTCGCATCGTTTAGGAAGACGACGGCCAAAATGTTCATGATATTTGTAGTGTGGTCGGCTTACTTGCTCGCCAATTGGGCTGCTGCGTTTGTGGTAGGACTCATTTCCAACGACCAAGGAATGACTCTGCTCTGGCTAACAATGGAGATCTCTTGGCATTCTGGGCACATTTCCTTCTAGTGCATCTTGGCGGTCCGGACACGATTACTACCTTTGCCCTAGAAGATAATGCCCTCTGGCTCTGGCACTTGCTCGGCCTTCTTTTCCAAGTTTTTACTGCGGCCTATGTGTTCCTCTAGACATTGCCCCATAAGAGCTATTATTCCCAACCATATCGATGCTTGTTGCCGGGTTGATCAAGTATGCAGAGAGGACTAGAGCATTGTATCTTGCAAGCTTGAAGAGTTTCAAGGAATCCATGCTCAAAGAACCTGATCCAAGTCTAAACTTTGCAAAGCTTATGGATGAGTACTCATCATGGAAGGATGTCAAACTCCCAGCCAAAATCATGATCACCGGAGAACCCGACAAAGAATCTAAGACCATGAGCTATGAGGGTGCAAAAGTAGGGCCTCTTCCTGAGAGCAAGGCGGTGATGCATGCTTATTACTTCTTTAATATCTTCAGGGGTCTAATTGTCGGTCTCATCTTCAACTTTCATGAGCAGCACGAGAGCCGGCAGTTTTTCTAGCACAGGACTCCAGAGGATGCTTTCAAAGTCATAGCGGTTGAGCTCAACTCAACT
>JAGVVM010018289.1:0-20945 GCA_019149425.1 Psidium friedrichsthalianum
GGCAGTTGATTGGGCCACAATATCCTGTTTTTTTGAACACCATGAGAAAAATTCCTGATCCAAGACTAAAACAGAATCCTGAAGTACTCTTCATATCATCCAAAGAACCACCCCAATCACTATCAGAGTATCCAAACAGCTTCATCTTTTGACTCTTCTGAAATTTGACCCCATAATTGATGGTTCCTTTGATGTACCTAACAACTCTTTTTGCTGCCTTTAAATGCATTTCACTAGGACAATGCATGAACCTTGACAAAACACCTACAGCATACAATATATCAGGCCTTGTTGCTGTAAGATACATTAAACACCCAATGAGACTTCTGAAGTATGTTTCCTCCATTTTTTCAGCTCCATCATTCTTACTTAGTTTCTCCTTTTGATTCATGGGTGTATTCATCTCTTTGCAATCTTCCATTCTGAACTTTTTGAGAATCTCCTTTGCATACTTCTTTTGGCAAATGAAAACCTGCTCCTTTCCTTGATTAATCTCCATTCCAAGGAAATATGTCATCAAACCAAGATCAGTCATTTCAAAAGCCTGCATCATATCTAGTTTAAACTCATCAATAAGCCTTGCACTGCTTCCTGTAATCAAAAGATCATCCACATAAAGAGAAACAACAAGAGTCTCATTGCTATTGTGTTTAACATAAAGCGTGGATTCTGAAAGACTTCTTTTAAAACCAAGCCAAGCAAATAATCATCTATTCGACTATACCAAGCTCTTGGGGCCTGTTTTAGGCCATAAAGAGCTTTGTGTAATCGATAGACTTTGTCTTCTTTGCCTTCCACAACAAAACCTTCGGGTTGCTCAACATAAATTTCTTCTTCAAGGATTCCATTAAGGAATGCTGATTTGACATCCATCTGGTGCACTTTCCAACAAAGTTGAGCAGAAATAGCAAGAAGCAACCTGATTGTATCAAGTCTAGCAACCGGTGCAAATGTGTCAGAATAATCCACACCAAAAATCTGTGCATACCCCTTAACTACAAGCCTTGCTTTATGCTTATTGATTGAACCATCAGCATTTAACTTGGTTCTAAATACCCATTTCACCCCAATTACCTTTTTGCCTTGGGGTTTATCAACAAGTTGCCAAGTCTTGTTCTTCTCGATCATAAATAGCTCCTCCTTCATTGCCTTCTTCCATCTGATGTCTTGAGAGCTTCTTCATGATTAGCAGGTTCACATATTGCAACATTGCATCTCTGGTATATTTCAGAGATCAGTCTAGTGCCTCTAACTGGTGGATCATCTTCCCTTTCATCTAGCCATGAGCTGGACCTTGGCATGGAACCTTTTGAGTCTTCCCAATCCCACTCTTCATTTTCCATGAAGTGTACATCTCTGCTGATAATTATAGTTTCAGTTTCAGGCTGGAAAACTTTGTAAGCCTTTGAAACTGTACTATATCCAATGAAAATTCCTGCAGCAGCCTTTTTGTCTAGTTTATCTCGTTTTACCTGTGGAACATGGGTAAAACAAAGACAACCAAACACTTTAAGAAAATTCATTGGAGGTTTGTACCCATACCATGCTTCAAAAGGAGTTTTATTTTTCACTGCCTTTGTGGGAAGTCTATTTTGTAGGAACACTGCTGTATTTGCTGCCTCTGCCCAAAATTTCTTTGGCAAATTCTTTTCATGCAACATGCATCTGGCCATTTCAATAATAAATCTATTTCTTCTCTCACTGACTCCATTTTGTTCTGGAGTATAAGGAGCTGTAAGTTGACGTTCAATTCCTGCTTCCTCACAAAATAAGTTGAACTGATGTGAGGTATACTCCTTGCCATTATCAGACCTTAAAGTCTGAATTTTACAACCGCTTTCATTTTCCACCTTTGCTTTGAACTTCCAAAAAATGCTCCCAACCTCTTATTTGAATTTTAGAAAATAAATCCAGCACCTTCGGGTTAGATCGTCTACAAAAATAACATAATAACGACTACCTTTAAGGGAAGGAGTTCTTTGAGGCCCTCCTACATCAGTATGAATCAGCTGCAACTTCTTTGTGGCTCTCCAAGTGGCTGTTGGAAATGGAAGTCTGCTTTGCTTTCCATATTGACAGCATGACAATCTGTAGAAATCACTTCAAAAATAGGTAAGCCTCTTACCATTTCAGATTTTTGCATTTTGAGAAGTCCTTGATAGTGATAATGGCCAAGCCTCTTATGCCATAGCTCAGCAACATTTTCTTTTGCTGAAAAAGCAGCCTGCTCCTCCTCAGCTGGATCTAGTGAGAAACTTTTGCCTCTCATTTTTATTTTAAACAAATCTTGAGCTGCAGCATCCTTGATCAAGCAGTGATTATCTTCAAAACACACCTTGAACCCTTTTCTAGCAACTGTCCAACACTCAACAAGTTTTGGTCTAGGTCAGGTACATAAAACACATCAGAAATTGTTTTAGTACCTGAATGTGTTTCAATAGCAATGGTTCCTATTCCTTTTGCTGGAATATAACCGCCATGACCTATCTTGACCTTTGAAATTTTAGAAGGCTTTAATTCTATGAAGAGTTCCTTGTCATGAGTCATGTGGTTGGTGCATCCGCTATCGATCAGCCAAGATTCACTCGAAACATTGCTGGAAAAACAAGTTGCAACAAAGAGTTGATCTTCCTCCTCTTCATTAGCAATCTGAGCATCTGCTTCTTGCTGCTGGGTTTGATTCTTGCAAATGACAGCTTCATGCCCAAGTTGATTGCACTTAGTGCACTTAGCGTCAGGCCTTCTCCAGCACTTGAACGGAGGATGACCTGTCTTGTTGCAATGCTTGCAAGGAGGATACCTCCGTTTTGAGCTTCCTGCTTTGCTTTTGTTGCTAACAGTACCTTCTTTGTTCGTTTGCTGATTCTTCTTGTTTTTCTTCTTTTTGTTTCTCTCACCATTTTCATGTTTAGCACGCAAGGCTTCCTCAACAAAGCCTTCTTCTCTCATAACCCTTCGTTGTTCTTGTGCCTGCAAGGAATTTAACAACTCTGCCAAGGTGATCTTGGACAGATCCTTGGTGTTTTCCAACGTGGTTATGGTAGCCTCAAATCTTTCAGGCACAGTAACCAGAATTTTTTCAACAATACGAGAGTCATTAAATTCAGAACCAAGCAATCTTACTCTGTTTGCTATGCTCAAAAGCCTTTCAGAGTACTCCTTGATGGTTTCTGACTCCTTCATCTTCTGCAATTCAAAGTCTCTAATAAGATTCAGCACCTGCATGCCTTTGATTCGATCATCTCCTTCATATTCTGCTTTGAGATAATCCCATATGGCTTTGGCTGACTTTAGAGACATGATTCGAGTGAAGACTGTTGCTGAAACTGCTGCAAAGAGGCACGCCTTTGCCTTAGCTTTTCTGGTTTTTTTGTCCTTATGATTTTTATTTGAGCCATTGTTGGATTTCCAGGTAGGGCAGGAACTTCGTAGTCCTCTTCAACTGCCTCCCATAGATCCAAAGCCTTTAGGTAGGCTTCCATTCGTACTGCCCAAATTTGATAATTTTCACCATTGAAGACGGTGGTGCCATTGCTGAGAAACTTGAATCTCCTTCCATGCTTGACATTCTGGAGTTGAAGTTTAGTGTTTGGTGGAACTCAACTCACTTGAAAACACTCAGATTTTTCTCTCACAGGCCCCTCAAGAATAAAGCTCTGATACCAAATGAAGGTTTTTTAGAAGGATATACGAAGACAAGAAAAGAAGAATAGCAGCAGAAGAAAGTCACTTTATTTGACTGAATGAGCTTTACATATATAGAGATAAGAATAACTGAAAATCCACAAATCTTGTGATAAGCACAAGTCACTAGTTGAACTAACAGCTCCTAAAAAATAGCAACAGAATATTGACTAGGACTTATTCAAAACAAAAAAGAAACAGAAAGAAACAAGTGCAGATCATAAAGCATTTTTTAACAGTTATTGACGTCAGATCCGTCTCCTTTGATTTGGCAACATTTAACTCCACTAACATTTGCTTTCGGTGGATTCCTTTCTGTCGGTCAAAGCTTGGTGTCTCTTTTCTTTCATTTCATTGTGTTGCCCTCCACTCATTATGATTTGTTTAAATCAACATTCACTCGGCTAGTAACAACATTAACAACTGGCCCTTGAATGAAACCATCCATCCGGGGTTTATCCTTTCATGAGCGCAGCGAACTCCACGACCTCCTTAGATACTCATGCAATGCCTTCATTAGAGTATGACGAAGGCCCTCCATCAATCGGCGTTAAAATATGTTCACTTGAGCCTCTTCCTGGGTTACCTTCACCTGCTTTTAAAATTGCAGCTGCCTTGCCTTTTTCTCCTGAATTGCTTTCTGACGATTTTCATAAAACCCAAAATCATCAAAGAGGCAGGTTTTGAGAGATTGCTCTTTGAATATCTTTATCATCTTAAGAAGCTGCATTAACTTCACCTCCTGTGTATCCCTACTGTTAGTCACAGTTTGTTCCCATTGTTTTCAAGAGTAATATGCTTCAACGAGCCATTGGGCACATCCTTAGCGATGTGCTACTTGACAGGGAAATAGCCATTCCACTTGTCTTGTTGCCAGTATTCAACACTCTAGTGAAAATCAACTGGGCCAAGCATTTCCGCAAGACAACAAATTGTCCACTGGTATTGACCGAGAAGAAAAGGAAAATAGGGCAGCTGCCAGGTTTCTCCTGAGCCTCCCGATACGCAACATCAAGTTTCTTGTTACCATTTGGTGTGCTGGCCCAAACACCATACTTTATAATTTATGGACATCATCCTCACTGTAAGACTTGATGATGAAGAACTTAGCATCTTCATAATCTTCAGGAAAATCGGCATTGTTATACTGCCCATGGTCTGGAATTACACTCGCCTTATTCTTCTCCTCCTCATTTGCTCCATTAGAGGGAAAAGTCTGCCCCTTAACAGCCAAAATAGGTGTAAAGCCCTTTGGTTCTTGGATCCCTTTGCTCAAGTTCTTTTTCTTTCTTGCAAGAGTTAAACGATTCTAACAGAGTTAGAAAAACCAACTTCCACGCATGTTGATACACCCTTAGAAACATACCACCGCCTAGATCCATCCTTCCCCGAAAACATTGGGCACAGCCTGCCTGCAAAGTAGCAAGTTTACAATTTCCTGCGACGCATGACCAAATGGTGCGGTTACCAAAGGAGGACTGGGATCATCTCTGTCAGGCTTGAATGGTATCCAGTCCTCTTAGAATTTTCTGCAAATCAGAAGCTGATTCCATTGGAAGTTTCTCTAGAGCTTTAATATTACCCTCATCCTTGTAACCATCCGCAAGGCCCTCAAGTTCTTTATGGTCTATCGGGTGATGATGAGAATACTCTGCAAAGTAAAGAAAGTCAAGGCAAGGGGTCATTACAATGAATCTCACGGTATGGTGTCTTTGTGCTATGTGAGGTTATATTCTCTGAAGCATAAAACTCTCAATGTGCATTGGCAGGTGTTCCTTCACTGTCAGATCCACGCCTAATGAATATCATTAAACCTGAAAGAAGAAACGAAAAAAAAAAAAAAATGGATGGGACGAACGCAAGACATGTTGAACATGGAGATAACCGAGAATTCATGGGAACTTCACTTCAGAGGACACCATTCGAGTGAGATAGAAATTTTTGATATTAGAGGGCAATGTCACGACTTCAGAAATACAAAAAAAAAATTATAGAGCTAAAATGAATTTTCTAATGAAGAGAAAATTTTAAAAAAATACTGACTACTCTTATTTTTTTTAATTTTTGTGCCTCAAATGCAATTTTTCAAATATTTTCCTAATTTTTAAAAAATTAAATAATGCAAAAAAATATGAAAAATTATTTTTTGTTCAAAAATGGTTCCTAGGCTTGGCCAAGGCTTCCAAAGTTGATCTTGCAATTTTCTCATTTTTTTCTTGATTTTCTATGAATTTCGAAAATAAAAATGCAAGAAAATACTGAAAATATGTAATTTATATTTTGGTCAAAATGGTTCCCTAGGCTCGGCCAAGGTCCCCAAAGTTGATTTTTTAATTTTATAAATTTTTATGAATTTTTTATTAATTTTAAGGGAAAAATGTGATTAAAAATCAGGTGTCAACAATAGGTTAAGCATGCATTTTTAAGCATGATTGTTCATTTAATAACCCAAGTTGAGAGTCTAGTCAAATTGCCACGTCTACAATTTCGTGAAATATGTTGGAAAAAAACAGATGAGGAAAAACACAAACACAACACGAGGATTTACGTGATTCGATCAAGGTAATCTATATCCTGGGTGAGGCAAAACAAGATTCCACTATTGATCAAAATGTACAGATTTTGGAGGTCTATTACATCAACATCAACCCTAAAAAGAACAAAATTTTCCGGGTTGGGTGTCACAAACAAATCTCAATCTTTCTTTTTCTTTCTTCTCACTTTGGGCCACAAAAATAATATGTCGTGTCAGGTGATAAATCGGATCGAGTACATAAAATCAATACATATTTAACAAAATCTTTAGGCAGGTAGTAAATTTTCCTTCAAATTCAAATTATTCATTTATTGTACAATTCTGACATACCTACCATGCATGATACACCTCCGGTTGAAATCAAGATTGGTTTTGAATGATGGACTATAATATCTAATGTATCAACTAGAAAAAAAAAATTAGATGCATTCCTAGATTGTAGGAAAAACTACCAAAAAATCCATAAACCTATTGTATTGATAACAATTCAGTCCTAAATATTTTAATTGGACGAATTTAGTCTTAAATATTTTCACCTTGATACCAATTCAGCACATTCGATCAAATTAGCTTGGAAGTGTTGACGTGGATGTCGACGGTCCTTTGCGGCACATTTGGAATTGACGCTGACAGTTTTATAATTCTTTAATAATTTTTTTAGTATTTCTTTTTTTCTTTCCTATTTTTTCTTTCCATTTCTTTTAACTGGTGGCTAGCGGCACAGACCATGGCTAGCAAGGGTCGGCATCACTGGGCCGCACTTGGGCAAAGGCAAGCTTCAATGAGGCCCCCACTCACCACATCTAGCAAGGCTCACTGTTGCCCAGGCGAGGTTTCTTATCGCAATTTCGCTCGAGAACTTTTCAATTTGTAATTTGATCTCTATTCGGTTCATAAGATGTAGTCGTTCTTCGTGTTCGATCACACTGTGCTCAGTGTCGCCCGCTCTCGTCACTACTTGGGTGTGAATCTTGAGCTCCGTGATGAGTTGACAGCTTCGAAATTTGAATTCTCAGAGGTTTTTCTTCCGTTCCACAAGCTTGGAGCTAAACGCTTCTGAATTCGTCCTAGTTCAAGCAAATTTGCCGGTCGTCGAGGCGGATTCGAGTCTTGAGGACGTGGTTTTTGGTATTTGAATTCAGATTGTGAATTGAGCTGGTGATTGGTGGGAGAAGGTGAGGCAAGACAGTCGTCTCCGAGGAGGCAGCAATTGGACGTAGGAGGGGGCTCCGTGGGGCGGCGGATAATAACACAAGGAAAATATTGGCGAGGTAACTGGATTTCATGGGGCAGAGGCGGTGAGGGGAGAGAGAGAGCGTGTGGCGTTGCCGGAGCATCCGCAGCCGCAAGCTATTTCTCAAGAGGCGGTAACGGGCCATTGGCAAAAAAAAAAAAGGAAAAAACAAAGAACGTAAAAAAAAGGAAAAAAAAATTAATAAAAACATTTATTTAGAATATGCTCATGTCAATGTCGGCCGTGCCACATAAGACCGCCGGCTTTCATGTCAGCGATTTTCGACCTAAATTGACTAGATAGACTAAATCGGTACTGACGTTAAAAGATTTAGGACTCAATGGGTTTAATTGAAGGACGCATCTGATTTGTTTTCGAGTTGATTCACTAGAGATTATGGTCCATCATTTACAAAGCAATCTCGATTTCAACGGGAGGTGGATTGCGCCACTCCAATCCTCTCTCACATACACCCTCGCACTCGCAATCTATGCGAATCAAGTATCATCACCAACGATGTAGTAATATTTTTCGTCATACGCGTATGCTCTTTTGTCACCAAGAATTAAACAAAAGTTAACTATATATTCAAATCACCTAGAGCACTAATATTATTGATTTTTAGCATGATTCATCAAAACTTATAATCAAAATCTCAATCTAAATGTATTATCTCGAGTAGTAGCCTCATCTATACTCCCAACAATCAAAAGACTTCTTATGACTAAAAGTTAAAATATAGAATGTTTTGAATAATCCTCACATGTTAATGAAGTTTTAAGAACAGTTACAAAGACAAGGCATTCATTAACCATGAGCACAACATATTTGGGTGTGGTTTATACTCCCCTCCTCCCAATCAACAGGAAGGCACGGGGGTCCTGCTTAGTCTTAAAGTAATATCTAAACGATCTAGATCCTTCACAAATTAAATCTCAAATAATATCGGATTATACACTCATCGCACTCAAATAATACAAACGATCTAAGAACGCCATAGAAATTCTAATACAAGCAAAATTCACAAACCTTTCGTTGCACACTTCGATTCCAATTTCTCGATGTCCCATAGTCTCATCAACTCAATCAATTGCGAAAACAAAGTACCAAACAACTTTTATATCTTTTATCAGAATATTATGGCCAAGAAACTATGAAATCTAAATATAAAAATTGTATTTGTGTCTGCAATACGATCAAAACGAAATTTTACCTTTCTTTTGGTAAAAAAGATGTTAGTTTCCTTTTGCAAATAATTAGTAATATTTGCACTACATGCTATCTCTCGCATAAATATATTGCTAAATGCTTTTGGAGAGTATTTCCTGCCATCCTTGTTTTTACTATGTTTATCCTCTTTGGAAACCATATCAAATAAAGCATGTGAGCCAATGCGTTTGATCGATGTTAGAAATCTTGTAACGACTTTTAGCTGCATACAGTAACCCTCGAGTTTAAGTACGTGCCCTTGAGAATTTTATCGGTGCTTCAATAACGACATTGAAAGTCGAGTCGTCGCGTCCACATTATTAATCGAGCGAAATCATCAATTGTCTAGGTTCGATACTATGATTTTCCTATGAGTCAATTGATGACCAAAGGATAGACATTGGCACATTAGTGGAATATGCAATTCCTACCTAACCTACCTTCTATCATATTTCTTGTTATGGAAATGTGCTGAATGCAAAATATGCAAGTGTATCCACCATTAATGAGAATATCAAATTATTTTCCTATTTATACAGCTCTCATATTTTGATACCCCACGCATCAATATCTTATTCCTATAGAACCACAATCTTACCCCTCTCCTCATATACCACGCCCTCTATCAACAAAAGATGAAGTTTTTCCATCAACCTTTGTGATCTTTCCTCAAGAAACCTATTGATGCATCCAATGTATGATCCGTTTGTTTCATAAAAATTTATGGATCATCATACCGAAGACACTCCTGAATTCAAGATGGTATGCCTCATCATGCGTGCTAACCCCAAAAAATCGGATCGATGATTTACCAGAATAAGCTATTTGTATGACTTCATCTTCCTTCCCTGAGCCGCGTGGGATGGTTGGCAACCCTCAGAAGGTGAGTGAACTTTGTGCAGGTTCTATGACGTTACTTGGAACTCAAATTTGCAAAGCAAACACTGAGTTCATAGCCCAAATGAAGGGATACAACTGGGGCCTGCTTAGAACACATGGAAAATTGTATATAGCTCGAAGCGGGGGTGAGCTTCCCTTGATTTTTGGGTCGCTGAGAAATAAATTTTTTGTTACACGGAATATCCATCTTTTTTCTGTATTATATGCAGACCTCTGATACAATGGGTTCTAATCTTTTTTCCTTTTTTTTTTTTTTCTGTCTGCTGATGAAATATGCGATATGAATCTCGCGCGATAGTCAAGTTAATCACGCGACAATGGCTCGACTCCAAAGCAATGACAAACTTGGCATATCTGTTTCTGTCGTACTTTTCTCCAATCAACGAAATCTAAGGTGGATCCTGTTCCAACTTCGTTTAACAAAGATTAACCCTCGTGACTACACTACCCCTTAGGTAAGCTTGCGCTTTTTAAGCATGAATTGGAACACGCAAGAAACATGTCAAATATCTTCGCATCGCCACGTCTGCAATTTCGAAAATCTCAAGATTGGAGGTCAATTTTCTTTAAACTTTGAAGCATCATCAATTGAACGATTCAGACCAGACCTACAATGTATGACATTTGCCACTATGGAAATGTGTATTAAATGCAAACGGGAAAGTATTTCCACAGTAACAATGAATATGCAACAATACAACGCTCTCGCTAATTAGCCTCGCAATTAAACCCCGCGTTACCTCTCTCCTTATGCTAACTCTCCCACCATCTGACATAACGTCAAGAGTCTTTTCCTCTATGGCAAAATCTAGGGATGCATCTGATTATATTCCATCATTCCAAAAGCAATCTGATTTCAATTGGAAGGCTCTGTTTGTTCCGCGAAAAAATGAATGCTATGAAAAATATTTTATAGCATTCATTTTTTCGCGGAACAAACAGAGCCTTCCAATTGAAATCAGATTGCTTTTGGAATGATGGAATATAATCAGATGCATCCCTAGATTTTGCCATAGAGGAAAAGACTCTTGACGTTATGTCAGATGGTGGGAGAGTTAGCATAAGGAGAGAGGTAACGCGGGGTTTAATTGCGAGGCTAATTAGCGAGAGCGTTGTATTGTTGCATATTCATTGTTACTGTGGAAATACTTTCCCGTTTGCATTTAATACACATTTCCATAGTGGCAAATGTCATACATTGTAGGTCTGGTCTGAATCGTTCAATTGATGAATGCTTCAAAGTTTAAAGAAAATTGACCTCCAATCTTGAGATTTTCGAAAATTGCAGACGTGGCGATGCGAAGATATTTGACATGTTTCTTGCGTGTTCCAATTCATGCTTAAAAAGCGCAAGCTTAACTAAGGGGTAGTGTAGTCACAGAGGGTTAATCTTTGTTAAACGAAGTTGGAACAGGATCCACCTTAGATTTCGTTGATTGGAGAAAAGTACGACAGAAACAGATATGCCAAGTTTGTCATTGCTTTGGAGTCGAGCCATTGTCGCGTGATTAACTTGACTATCGCGCGAGATTCATATCGCATATTTCATCAGCAGACAGAAAAAAAAAAAAAAGGAAAAAAGATTAGAACCCATTGTATCAGAGGTCTGCATATAATACAGAAAAAAGATGGATATTCCGTGTAACAAAAAATTTATTTCTCAGCGACCCAAAAATCAAGGGAAGCTCACCCCCGCTTCGAGCTATATACAATTTTCCATGTGTTCTAAGCAGGCCCCAGTGTATCCCTTCATTTGGGCTATGAACTCAGTGTTTGCTTTGCAAATTTGAGTTCCAAGTAACGTCATAGAACCTGCACAAAGTTCACTCACCTTCTGAGGGTTGCCAACCATCCCACGCGGCTCAGGGAAGGAAGATGAAGTCATACAAATAGCTATTCTGGTAAATCATCGATCCGATTTTTTGGGGTTAGCACGCATGATGAGGCATACCATCTTGAATTCAGGAGTGTCTTCGGTATGATGATCCATAAATTTTTATGAAACAAACGGATCATACATTGGATGCATCAATAGGTTTCTTGAGGAAAAGATCACAAAGGTTGATGGAAAAACTCATCTTTGTTGATAGAGGGCGTGGTATATGAGGAGAGGGGTAAGATTGTGGTTCTATAGGAATAAGATATTGATGCGTGGGGTATCAAAATATGAGAGCTGTATAAATAGGAAAATAATTTGATATTCTCATTAATGGTGGATACACTTGCATATTTTGCATTCAGCACATTTCCATAACAAGAAATATGATAGAAGGTAGGTTAGGTAGGAATTGCATATTCCACTAATGTGCCAATGTCTATCCTTTGGTCATCAATTGACTCATAAGGAAAATCAATAGTATCGAACCTAGACAATTGATGATTTCGCTCGATTAATAATGTGGACGCGACGACTCGACTTTCAATGTCGTTATTGAAGCACGATAAAATCTCAAGGGCACGTACTTAAACTCGAGGGTTACTGTATGCAGCTAAAAGTCGTTACAAGAATTTCTAACATCGATCAAACGCATTGGCTCACATGCTTTATTTGATATGGTTTCCAAAGAGGATAAACATAGTAAAAACAAGGGATGGCAGGAAATACTCTCCAAAAGCATTTAGCAATATATTTATGCGAGAGATAGCATGTAGTGCAAATATTACTAATTATTTGCAAAAGGAAACTAACATCTTTTTTACCAAAAGAAAGGTAAAAATTTCGTTTTGATCGTATTGCAGACACAAATACAATTTTTATATTTAGATTTCATAGTTCTTGGCCATAATATTCTGATAAAAGATATAAAAGTTGTTTGGTACTTTGTTTTCGCAAATTGATTGAGTTGATGAGACTATGGGACATCGAGAAATTGGAATCGAAGTGTGCAACGAAAGGTTTGTGAATTTTGCTTGTATTAGAATTTCTATGGCGTTCTTAGATCGTTTGTATTATTTGAGTGCGATGAGTGTATAATCCGATATTATTTGAGATTTAATTGTGAAGGATCTAGATCGTTATAGATATTACTTTAAGACTAAGCAGGACCCCCGTGCCTTCCTGTTGATTGGGAGGAGGGGAGTATAAACCACACCCAAATATGTTGTGCTCATGGTTAAATGAATGCCTTGTCTTTGTAACTGTTCTTAAAACTTCATTAACATGTGAGGATTATTCAAAACATTCTATATTTTAACTTTTAGTCATAAGAAGTCTTTTGATTGTGGGAGTATAGATGAGGCTACTACTCGAGATAATACATTTAGATTGAGATTTTGATTATAAGTTTTGATGAATCATGCTAAAAATCAATAATATTAGTGCTCTAGGTGATTTGAATATATAGTTAACTTTTGTTTAATTCTTGGTGACAAAAGAGCATACGCGTATGACGAAAAATATTACTACATCGTTGGTGATGATACTTGATTCGCATAGATTGCGAGTGCGAGGGTGTATGTGAGAGAGGATTGGAGTGGCGCAATCCACCTCCCGTTGAAATCGAGATTGCTTTGTAAATGATGGACCATAATCTCTAGTGAATCAACTCGAAAAACAAATCAGATGCGTCCTTCAATTTAAACCCATTGAGTCCTAAATCTTTTAACGTCAGTACCGATTTAGTCTATCTAGTCAATTTAGGTCGAAAATCGCTGACATGAAAGCCGGCGGTCTTATGTGGCACGGCCGACATTGACATGAGCATATTCTAAATAAATGTTTTTATTAATTTTTTTTCCTTTTTTACGTTCTTTGTTTTTCCTTTTTTTTTTTTGCCAATGGCCCGTTACCGCCTCTTGAGAAATAGCTTGCGGCTGCGGATGCTCCGGCAACGCCACACGCTCTCTCTCTCCCCTCACCGCCTCTGCCCCCATGAAATCCAGTTACCTCGCCAATATTTTCCTTGTGTTATTATCCGCCGCCCCCACGGAGCCCCCTCCTACGTCCAATTGCTGCCTCCTCGGAGACGACTGTCTTGCCTCACCTTCTCCCACCAATCACCAGCTCAATTCACAATCTGAATTCAAATACAAAAACCACGTCCTCAAGACTCGAATCCGCCTCGACGACCGGCCCAAATTTGCTTGAACTAGGACGAATTCAGAAGCGTTTAGCTCCAAGCTTGTGGAACGGAAGAAAAACCTCTGAGAATTCAAATTTCGAAGCTGTCAACTCATCACGGAGCTCAAGATTCACACCCAAGTAGTGACGAGAGCGGGCGACACTGAGCACAGTGTGATCGAACACGAAGAACGACTACATCTTATGAACCGAATAGAGATCAAATTACAAATTGAAAAGTTCTCGAGCGAAATTGCGATAAGAAAACCTCGCCTGGGCAACAGTGAGCCTTGCTAGATGTGGTGAGTGGGGGCCTCATTGAAGCTTGCCTTTGCCCAAGTGCGGCCCAGTGATGCCGACCCTTGCTAGCCATGGTCTGTGCCGCTAGCCACCAGTTAAAAGAAAATGGAAAGAAAAAATAGGAAAGAAAAAAAAGAAATACTAAAAAAATTATTAAAGAATTATAAAAACTGTCAGCGTCAATTCCAAATGTGCCGCAAAGGACCGTCGACATCCACGTCAACAACTTCCAAGCTAATTGATCGAATGTGCTGAATTGGTATCAAGGTGAAAATATTTAAGACTAAATTCGTCCAATTAAAATATTTAGGACTGAATTGTTATCAATACAATAGGTTTATGGATTTTTTGGTAGTTTTCCTACAATCTAGGAATGCATCTAATTTTTTTTTTCTAGTTGATACATTAGATATTATAGTCCATCATTCAAAAACCAATCTTGATTTCAACCGGAGGTGTATCATGCATGGTAGGTATGTCAGAATTGTACAATAAATGAATAATTTGAATTTGAAGGAAAATTTACTACCTGCCTAAAGATTTTGTTAAATATGTATTGAATTTTATGTACTCGATCCGATTTATCACCTGACACGACATATTATTTTTGTGGCCCAAAAGTGAAGAAGAAAGAAAAAGAAAGATTGAGATTTGTTTGTGACACCCAACCCGGAAAATTTTGTTCTTTTTAGGGTTGATGTTGATGTAATAGACCTCCAAAATCTGTACATTTTGATCAATAGTGGAATCTTGTTTTGCCTCACCCATGGATATAGATTACCTTGATCGAATCACGTAAATCCTCGTGTTGTGTTTTGTGTTTCCTCATCTGTTTTTTCCAACATATTTCACGAAATTGTAGACGTGGCAATTTGACTAGACTCTCAACTTGGGTTATTAAATGAACCAATTCATGCTTAAAAATGCATGCTTAACCTATTGTTGACACCTGATTTTTAATCACATTTTCCCTTTAAAATTAATAAAAAATTCATAAAAATTTATAAAATTAAAAATCAACTTTGGGGACCTTGGCCGAGCCTAGGGAACCAATTTTGACCAAAATATAAATTACATATTTTCAGTATTTTCTTGCATTTTTATTTTCGAAAATTCATAGAAAATCAAGAAAAAAATGAGGAAATTGCAAGATCAACTTTGGAAGCCTTGGCCAAGCCTAGGAAACCATTTTTGAACAAAAAATAATTTTCATATTTTTTTGCATTATTTAATATTTTTTAAAAATTAGGAAAATATTTGAAAAATTGCATTTGAGGCCACAAAAATTAAAAAAAATAAGAGTAGTCAGTATTTTTTTTAAAATTTTCTCTTCATTAGAAAATTCATTTTAGCTCTATAATTTTTTTTTTTATTTCTGAAGTCGTGACATTGCCCTCTAATATCAAAATTTCTATCTCACTCGAATGGTGTCTCTGAAGTGAAGTTCCCATGAATTCTCGGTTATCTCCATGTTCAACATGTCTTGCGTTCGTCCCATCCATTTTTTTTTTTTCGTTTCTTCTTTCAGGTTTAATGATATTCATTAGGCGTGGATCTGACAGTGAAGGAACACCTGCCAATGCACATTGAGAGTTTTATGCTTCAGAGAATATAACCTCACATAGCACAAAGACACCATACGTGAGATTCATTGTAATGACCCCTTGCCTTGACTTTCTTTACTTTGCAGAGTATTCTCATCATCACCCGATAGACCATAAAGAACTTGAGGGCCTTGCGGATGGTTACAAGGATGAGGGTAATATTAAAGCTCTAGAGAAACTTCCAATGGAATCAGCTTCTGATTTGCAGAAAATTCTAAGAGGACTGGATACCATTCAAGCCTGACAGAGATGATCCCAGTCCTCCTTTGGTAACGCACCATTTGGTCATGCGTCGCAGGAAATTGTAAACTTGCTACTTTGCAGGCAGGCTGTGCCCAATGTTTTCGGGGGAAGGATGGATCTAGGCGGTGGTATGTTTCTAAAGGGTGTATCAACATGCGTGGAAGTGGGTTTCTAACTCTGTTAGAATCGTTTAACTCTTGCAAGAAAGAAAAAGAACTTGAGCAAAGGGATCCAAGAACCAAAAGGGCTTTACACCTATTTTGGCTGTTAAGGGGCAGACTTTTCCCTCTAATGGAGCAAATGAGGAGGAGAAGAATAAGGCGAGTGTAATTCCAGACCATGGGCAGTATAACAATGCCGATTTTCCTGAAGATTATGAAGATGCTAAGTTCTCATCATCAAGTCTACAGTGAGGATGATGTCCATAAAATTATAAAGTATGGTGTTTGGGCCAGCACACCAAATGGTAACAAGAAACTGATGTTGCGTATCGGGAGGCTCAGGAAGAAACCTGGCAGCTGCCCTATTTCCTTTTTCTCGGTCAATACCAGTGGACAATTTGTTGGTCTTGCGGAAATGCTTGGCCCAGTTGATTTTCACTAGAGTGTTGAATACTGGCAACAAGACAAGTGGAATGGCTATTTCCCTGTCAAGTAGCACATCGCTAAGGATGTGCCCAATGGCTCGTTGAAGCATATTACTCTTGAAAAACAATGGGAACAAACCTGTGACTAACAGTAGGGATACACAGGAGGTGAAGTTAATGCAGCTTCTTAAGATGATAAAGATATTCAAAGAGCAATCTCTCAAAACCTGCCTCTTTGATGATTTTGGGTTTTATGAAAATCGTCAGAAAGCAATTCAGGAGAAAAAGGCAAGGCAGCTGCAATTTTAAAAGCAGGTGAAGGTAACCCAGGAAGAGGCTCAAAGTGAACATATTTTAACGCCGATTGATGGAGGGCCTTCGTCATACTCTAATGAAGGCATTGCATGAGTATCTAAGGAGGTCGTGGAGTTCGCTGCGCTCATGAAAGGATAAACCCGGATGGATGGTTTCATTCAAGGGCCAGTTGTTAATGTTGTTACTAGCCGAGTGAATGTTGATTTAAACAAATCATAATGAGTGGAGGGCAACACAATGAAATGAAAGAAAAGAGACACCAAGCTTGACCGACAGAAAGGAATCCACGAAAGCAAATGTTAGTGGAGTTAAATGTTGCCAAATCAAAGGGAGGATCTGACGTCAATAACTGTTAAAAAATGCTTTATGATCTGCACTTGTTTCTTTCTGTTTCTTTTTTGTTTTGAATAAGTCCTAGTCAATATTCTGTTGCTATTTTTTAGGAGCTGTTAGTTCAACTAGTGACTTGTGCTTATCACAAGATTTGTGGATTTTCAGTTATTCTTATCTCTATATATGTAAAGCTCATTCAGTCAAATAAAGTGACTTTCTTCTGCTGCTATTCTTCTTTTCTTGTCTTCGTATATCCTTCTAAAAAACCTTCATTTGGTATCAGAGCTTTATTCTTGAGGGGCCTGTGAGAGAAAAATCTGAGTGTTTTCAAGTGAGTTGAGTTCCACCAAACACTAAACTTCAACTCCAGAATGTCAAGCATGGAAGGAGATTCAAGTTTCTCAGCAATGGCACCACCGGTCTTCAATGGTGAAAATTATCAAATTTGGGCAGTACGAATGGAAGCCTACCTAGAGGCTTTGGATCTATGGGAGGCAGTTGAAGAGGACTACGAAGTTCCTGCCCTACCTGGAAATCCAACAATGGCTCAAATAAAAAATCATAAGGACAAAAAAACCAGAAAAGCTAAGGCAAAGGCGTGCCTCTTTGCAGCAGTTTCAGCAACAGTCTTCACTCGAATCATGTCTCTAAAGTCAGCCAAAGCCATATGGGATTATCTCAAAGCAGAATATGAAGGAGATGATCGAATCAAAGGCATGCAGGTGCTGAATCTTATTAGAGACTTTGAATTGCAGAAGATGAAGGAGTCAGAAACCATCAAGGAGTACTCTGAAAGGCTTTTGAGCATAGCAAACAGAGTAAGATTGCTTGGTTCTGAATTTAATGACTCTCGTATTGTTGAAAAAATTCTGGTTACTGTGCCTGAAAGATTTGAGGCTACCATAACCACGTTGGAAAACACCAAGGATCTGTCCAAGATCACCTTGGCAGAGTTGTTAAATTCCTTGCAGGCACAAGAACAACGAAGGGTTATGAGAGAAGAAGGCTTTGTTGAGGAAGCCTTGCGTGCTAAACATGAAAATGGTGAGAGAAACAAAAAGAAGAAAAACAAGAAGAATCAGCAAACGAACAAAGAAGGTACTGTTAGCAACAAAAGCAAAGCAGGAAGCTCAAAACGGAGGTATCCTCCTTGCAAGCATTGCAACAAGACAGGTCATCCTCCGTTCAAGTGCTGGAGAAGGCCTGACGCTAAGTGCACTAAGTGCAATCAACTTGGGCATGAAGCTGTCATTTGCAAGAATCAAACCCAGCAGCAAGAAGCAGATGCTCAAATTGCTAATGAAGAGGAGGAAGATCAACTCTTTGTTGCAACTTGTTTTTCCAGCAATGTTTCGAGTGAATCTTGGCTGATCGATAGCGGATGCACCAACCACATGACTCATGACAAGGAACTCTTCATAGAATTAAAGCCTTCTAAAATTTCAAAGGTCAAGATAGGTCATGGCGGTTATATTCCAGCAAAAGGAATAGGAACCATTGCTATTGAAACACATTCAGGTACTAAAACAATTTCTGATGTGTTTATGTACCTGACCTAGACCAAAACTTGTTGAGTGTTGGACAGTTGCTAGAAAAAGGGTTCAAGGTGTGTTTTGAAGATAATCACTGCTTGATCAAGGATGCTGCAGCTCAAGATTTGTTTAAAATAAAAATGAGAGGCAAAAGTTTCTCACTAGATCCAGCTGAGGAGGAGCAGGCTGCTTTTTCAGCAAAAGAAAATGTTGCTGAGCTATGGCATAAGAGGCTTGGCCATTATCACTATCAAGGACTTCTCAAAATGCAAAAATCTGAAATGGTAAGAGGCTTACCTATTTTTGAAGTGATTTCTACAGATTGTCATGCTTGTCAATATGGAAAGCAAAGCAGACTTCCATTTCCAACAGCCACTTGGAGAGCCACAAAGAAGTTGCAGCTGATTCATACTGATGTAGGAGGGCCTCAAAGAACTCCTTCCCTTAAAGGTAGTCGTTATTACGTTATTTTTGTAGACGATCTAACCCGAAGGTGCTGGATTTATTTTCTAAAATTCAAATAGAGGTTGGGAGCATTTTTTGGAAGTTCAAAGCAAAGGTGGAAAATGAAAGCGGCTGTAAAATTCAGACTTTAAGGTCTGATAATGGCAAGGAGTATACCTCACATCAGTTCAACTTATTTTGTGAGGAAGCAGGAATTGAACGTCAACTTACAGCTCCTTATACTCCAGAACAAAATGGAGTCAGTGAGAGAAGAAATAGATTTATTATTGAAATGGCCAGATGCATGTTGCATGAAAAGAATTTGCCAAAGAAATTTTGGGCAGAGGCAGCAAATACAGCAGTGTTCCTACAAAATAGACTTCCCACAAAGGCAGTGAAAAATAAAACTCCTTTTGAAGCATGGTATGGGTACAAACCTCCAATGAATTTTCTTAAAGTGTTTGGTTGTCTTTGTTTTACCCATGTTCCACAGGTAAAACGAGATAAACTAGACAAAAAGGCTGCTGCAGGAATTTTCATTGGATATAGTACAGTTTCAAAGGCTTACAAAGTTTTCCAGCCTGAAACTGAAACTATAATTATCAGCAGAGATGTACACTTCATGGAAAATGAAGAGTGGGATTGGGAAGACTCAAAAGGTTCCATGCCAAGGTCCAGCTCATGGCTAGATGAAAGGGAAGATGATCCACCAGTTAGAGGCACTAGACTGATCTCTGAAATATACCAGAGATGCAATGTTGCAATATGTGAACCTGCTAATCATGAAGAAGCTCTCAAAGACACCAGATGGAAGAATGCAATGAAGGAGGAGCTATTTATGATCGAGAAGAACAAGACTTGGCAACTTGTTGATAAACCCCAAGGCAAAAAGGTAATTGGGGTGAAATGGGTATTTAGAACCAAGTTAAATGCTGATGGTTCAATCAATAAGCATAAAGCAAGGCTTGTAGTTAAGGGGTATGCACAGATTTTTGGTGTGGATTATTCTGACACATTTGCACCGGTTGCTAGACTTGATACAATCAGGTTGCTTCTTGCTATTTCTGCTCAACTTTGTTGGAAAGTGCACCAGATGGATGTCAAATCAGCATTCCTTAATGGAATCCTTGAAGAAGAAATTTATGTTGAGCAACCCGAAGGTTTTGTTGTGGAAGGCAAAGAAGACAAAGTCTATCGATTACACAAAGCTCTTTATGGCCTAAAACAGGCCCAAGAGCTTGGTATAGTCGAATAGATGATTATTTGCTTGGCTTGGTTTTAAAAGAAGTCTTTCAGAATCCACGCTTTATGTTAAACACAATAGCAATGAGACTCTTGTTGTTTCTCTTTATGTGGATGATCTTTTGATTACAGGAAGCAGTGCAAGGCTTATTGATGAGTTTAAACTAGATATGATGCAGGCTTTTGAAATGACTGATCTTGGTTTGATGACATATTTCCTTGGAATGGAGATTAATCAAGGAAAGGAGCAGGTTTTCATTTGCCAAAAGAAGTATGCAAAGGAGATTCTCAAAAAGTTCAGAATGGAAGATTGCAAAGAGATGAATACACCCATGAATCAAAAGGAGAAACTAAGTAAGAATGATGGAGCTGAAAAAATGGAGGAAACATACTTCAGAAGTCTCATTGGGTGTTTAATGTATCTTACAGCAACAAGGCCTGATATATTGTATGCTGTAGGTGTTTTGTCAAGGTTCATGCATTGTCCTAGTGAAATGCATTTAAAGGCAGCAAAAAGAGTTGTTAGGTACATCAAAGGAACCATCAATTATGGGGTCAAATTTCAGAAGAGTCAAAAGATGAAGCTGTTTGGATACTCTGATAGTGATTGGGGTGGTTCTTTGGATGATATGAAGAGTACTTCAGGATTCTGTTTTAGTCTTGGATCAGGAATTTTCTCATGGTGTTCAAAAAAACAGGATATTGTGGGCCCAATCAACTGCA
>JAGVVM010018290.1:0-12137 GCA_019149425.1 Psidium friedrichsthalianum
GGTCGTTCGCAGACTGAGAAGACAACCGCACCTTTCGGAAAACGAGCTCCGACTACTCGCTTGCGTACACGGACCGGGAAACATACCGTCGCTAATGAAACTCGTGGAGCTCACGAGGACTAGTCTAAGTCCCCCTATCCTGCTCCACGTGGTGCAACTCGTCGAGCTCACCAGCCGTCCCTCGTCCATCATCATGGTCAGGCGAGCTCGAAAGAACGGACTTCCCCTTATCGGCCGCTTTTGTCACGGCGCCTTGCATGACCAGGTGGCGGTGGCTCTTCGGGCGTACAGCCAAGCGAGTTGCTTGACTATCCACCACTCGACGGCCATCTCGGTCTTGTCCACCATGCACGAGGACATCAACCACGTGGCGCAAGAGAAGAGGGCGGAAATGATCATCTTGCCGTTCACAAGCAATGGAGAGGAGAGGACGAGGAGGCAATAGAGAGCGTGAGCTACGAATGGAGAGAGGTCAACAGGAAAGTGCTCGAAAGCGCGCCGTGCACCGTGGCGGTACTCCTAGATCGCGGGCTTGGCGACCAGTTCAAGCAATGCGAAGAGCAGGAAGTCATGGTGGAAAGACGGATTTGCGTCGTGTTCTTTGGTGGACCTGACGATCGCGAGGCTCTGGCGCTGGTGCGAAGGATGGCAAACAATTCGACGGTCAAGGTAGCATCATAAGGTTCATGGATGAAGCCGGGAAGGATCTTGTGAGCATCACAAGCTCTTCCTCACCAAATCTGTTCAAGAAGAGACGATCCATCCCTGCGGAGCCGGGGGTTGAAGAGAAAGAGAAGGTAAGCTTCCTTGAGGCTTTCTTAAGAACAATTCCAAAATCGCAAGTTGATTAAATAAAAGAGTAAACAATCAGAAGCAAATCCTCTCGAACAGGAAATGGACGAGGCGGCGGTGGAGGAATTCAGGACTTATCATGTCTCGACAAACTACTCGGCGAAGCCTCGAACAACAACCTGGTGGAAGCACTGACGGCAATAGGCCGAAGCCGGGAATACGATTTGGTTGCAGTTGGAAGGGTAAGTTCCCACGGTGGATGGAGGCAAAGCTGGCCGGCCACGAGATTGAGCACGAGGAACTGGGGCTCATAGGAAGCATTTTCGCTCGATCAGACGAGGGACTCGTATCCTCCGTCGTTGTGGTGCAGCAACAGGGTGCGGCCCAAAGCAACGAGGCTCCGGAGAGAAATTGCGAGATCATCAATGGCGCGAATGAGGAATCAAGCGCTTAAGTGGCCCGGCGAGAGGCGAAAGAAGGCGTACGTATGCTTTCTGTAGCGAGTTTGGTCACGGACTTGTAGTGCAACAATATGGGTCAAATAAGCACCGAGCGTGCAGCGGATGTTACTCACCAATATGTCTAGCTATCAACTTCAACCATGGATCATCTGCCTATTGTGATAATATCCATTCTCTCTCTGTCATTTCTTTGCCAGCTTTCATTGTTCCAGTTCATGCCATCTTTAGTATACTCCTCAACCTTCTGGGAAGCTATTGCCATTACTCCTTTCATAATGCCCCACGTCATCCGTCCAATCTCTGTTGTTTTGTTGGTCACAACATTGACGGTTTCATTCACCTTGTGACCATAGCCTCCTTCCTTCGGCTGTAAAATGAATATCCAATATAACAAAAAGCAATTCATATCAGCGGAATCAAAAGAACCAGTCAAAACTTCCAGAAAGTCATCCAGACAATTGCCTCAATTTGGGAACCACGAAGATCATAGATTGACTAGAACATAGATTTTGCCCCAACTTAAAAACTGTTGAAAATATGTCTCGAGTTTAAGCCCGAAATGAAAATCTGAATATTCCAAATAGGGTATTTCTTGTCTTGATAATATCACGTGGTTAAAGATAGTCCGAATTTGAATATTCGTGGATATCTATAACTATGCACTATGGAAATACATATATTTTGTTCGGGGATATATAGTTAAAGATTCCTATATGTTGTCTGTCAAGAAGATGACGAAGAAAGATGGAAAACCAACTCCCACTTTGAGTCGATCCACGGAAAGCACTAAAGGAAAGTGCAGAAGTTGACTTCCACCAAGATTCGGTGAAACTTTGGGCATATATAAATTTGTTTTGTGGAGCCTTTTTATGCGTGCTAAGGAAGCGCCACATACGTGAGTGGTTGGGGCGCCACTCTTGATGTGCAGAAAGTCTTCATCGTGGGCTTTCGAAATTTCAAGAATTACATCCGAAACAATTAGTGTTTAAGCTAATTAAATCTTGCGATCAGATTTGTGCAATTCCTTTGTGAGATTGAAGATTATTTCGTGAAGAATTGAGGGCTAAATACATGCGTGTTGTCACGCCCCGAACCCGAGGAGCTGCACGACACCCCTTTTTCCTCACGCACGATCGATTGGTTAATCACAACGACGACCCAGGACACTCGTCGTCAACCAAACGACCTCAGAGTTCCTGCAGCAGCGGAAACGATACTCCCCATACAGACATACATAGAAAGAAGACAGAGAAGAAAGAGAGCTTGAGTTACAACATCAAACTTAGTTCTTTCATACCTCCAACATATACACAAGAGAATAGAGTTATTTACAACTCAAAATTTGCCAGGGCATATGTGCTACATCTACCCATACAGTGGTCTTAACTTGCACAAAAACTCCACCATGGGCATTGGGGTCGGGAAAAGATTGAGTCTCAGTCTCCATGTCCCTTGGGATTCCCTGCCTAACTGGAATAGCATTCATTTTGGGGATTGAGGTTCTGAAAATGAGGGAAATCACCAATGAGAACTAATCTCAGCAAGCCCACCCCAAATCCCTCTTAGGATACCCAATATTCTCAAACTCAACTCTAGCAGACAATCACGACTCATATATATAACCGAGCAATCATGAATCAAAGTGCAGCAGCCAACAATTAACTCGCCCTCACGGGGGCCAGGCATGCAATTAAAATAAGTTCATTTCATAATATCGAATTCAATAAATCTGCATTCCATTTCACAATCTCAGCTCTTGGCTCATTAGCCCTCTGGACCCGCGTAATGAAACCGCCTCAGGTCCGTACTCAACCCGCGTGAATAGAGACCGCCTCAGGTTGGTACCCATATCTCAGCCCGCGTAATAGTACCGCCTCAGGCTGGCAATCATGCCTCGGTCCGTACTCAACCCGCGTGAATGGTGACCGCCTCAGGTTGGTACCCATGTCTCAGCCCGCGTAATAGTACCGCCTCAGGCTGGCAATCATGCCTCGACCCGCATGAATAAAAACCGCCTCAGGTCGTCATTTCTCAACTTCGTATCCGCCATGCCACAGCCTCACAACTAAACCAGTATGCGAGATTTACTACAAGCCGATATTCACTGAAGCACATTCAGGCGGATTAAATCACGCAATTGCCATCAGGCATAACTCATAGAGTAGCAGACCAGACAACACAACCATATAGCCTCAGCTATATCGAGTTCTCTCAGCTCATTGGAGCATCTAAACCAATCACTTTGGCTATCAAACACAATCAGACTAAAAGTGATCTATCAAGCCCCTTTTTCCGCTCAGGCGGGGCTCGCGAATTCTCGATAATCAATTCTATGCTCACATGGTCAGCCCACAATGCTTGTTTCCCATGCTATAATAATTTCCATTTTATCGTCGCAAATTGCGAGTTCACTTTCTAGTTGGGTCCGTTTTCTCCCCAATTGATCTAGATTCTCATTTCTCAAGGTCTAGGCACCTCGAGGCCCATATTTCTACTCATGGACAGCATTATCCAAGCAAGAACAGCCACAAATCAAATCTGCTTAGCGCATCCCATTCCTCAAAATCGTGAGGTACACGAATATTCCAAAAATCAGACAATTTTCCCCAAACGATCTACCTCGGATCGTGTCCTAGAGCTAGTCCAAGCAATATCTAAATATCCTAATCAAGATTTGGGAGTTGACTTACCAAACGAAGCTTGACAAGCTGAGTAAAGGGCTGGACAAGGAACGGCAACCGGCGGCGGCACGCGGCGGCGACGGTTCACGGATTTAGTCGGGCTGTTCAGGGGCAAAACCGACACAAAAACGAACTAGAAATCATGGATTTGATATGAAATGAGATCTAGGGGCAGCCGGGGTCGACATATATCAATTAGAACCAAAACAGAAATTCGGCACCCAGAAAACAGTTTCGTCGACCGATACGAGAAAATACATTTGAAGGGTCAAACGACCTTGGATCGAGGCGATTCAAGTTGGATTAGAACCATAAGACATTGAACTACAACATATCCAAAAATTACGAGAATCCAACTTACAAATTTTCGTCAGCGAGCGACCAAGTCCGCAGCCAGAATTTGAAGCCAAATGAGAGAGGGGGAGAAAAGAAGGAATGTGTTCCACCGTGAGAGAAAGAGAAAGAGGGATCATGAATCTGCTGCAAATGGAAGAAGAAGAGAGAAAAAGTCAAATGTTCTACTCAAAATAATATTTTTTTATTCAAAATATCTCAAAATATTAATTAAATAATAAAAATATCTAGATATTATTCATGAAAGTGACATAAAGCTTGGTCAAACTTGGTCAAACGTGGTCAACATGGTCAAAGGTAGTCAAAACTTGGAGAGCAAGTTTGACTAGTCAATCCTCAAATTCGTGCCAATTTGGGACTGATTGGGACTGAACCGGTGCTCTTTAAGCTCAATCGCGAAGGGAAAATGACTCGAGATGATCTCGGAAAATTTTTCTGACATTGCTAAAATTCATCTCACACCCTAGCCACTGAATCCAGGGCAAATCGGGGACTCGACAGAAATTTCCAATTTTTGCCTTCCTTCTCGGCACTGCGAGTCCAAACTATCAATTTCCGAACCTTTCTCGTCAATATCCAAATTAGCAACTGCAACGCTCTTGAAAATCGATTGTCCTATTCGGAACTCATTTGTGGCCAAATTCATAAGATAGCAGCTATAATGAAATTCTCAAACTAACGGGTGGCTGTTAGGAGTTACGCGTATCGACCAATTGGTCCACGTACTTATTTTCCTAGATAGCCCTTCCCTTTGGTCAATTGTCTCGAAGTGATCAGTTTCGAGTGGAATTCATTAATAGTGCATCCATGACATATCCATTCTATATTCAAGTCCCAAACAGGGGTCGAAATTCAGAATGTTACACGTGTTATTGGATGTAATTGGAATTGGGAAAAACTGAGTGTTTGAACGACTCGACTATGGTTTGTAATCTTCTGTGTCGCTTGATCTGTAGTAAAATTCATTGCTGCTCTCCCCGTAGATGAAGGTCTCTACGACCAAACCACGTACATCTGGTATTTGATTTATTTTCGTGTTATGTTTATTTACTGTTCGATCGCTTTTTCCACGCAACAAAAACAATCCGTAGCCTTGTAGCTTTCATATATGAAAGAATCTGAAAAAGATACTAAGCCATCATCATCCACATTATTAAAAGGCCAGCGAGTGGTTGACATTTCACGGATGATATTTTGGCAACAACACACCAATATGCGAAAAGGTCATTTAAATGTCCAATGTTGTCCGCAGAGAGCATAGGAATTTAGTTATTGGGCAAAAAGAGAATACAGGGAGCCTTTCAAGCAAAATCATAAGAAAAACAAAATGCCTGAACTTTGTAAAATCTGCAACGAGTTCTTTAAAATCATCGAGAGCTACAGGCTGAACCAAACTGACAAAATCTGAGAAAACGGAGAAGCCATCCATTACATATTTTAAGTACGTCAGAGAAATGCTTGCAGAAAAAATATGGGTGGTCCCGGCCCAATGCACCCGGACCAATAAAGGGAGGACACGTGTCCTCTGCACCTCTGCACCCTCGTGATTCGCAGCCCATTTCCTCTGTCTCTCTCCTCTCTCTCCAATGAAAAGAGGACAGGTGGGCCGGGGTGCATTGGTCTTGCTTGCAAAGTCCACTGTCAAATCACATCATTTCTTACGCATTTCTGCAACCTAATGTCAACATCAAAACACAGAAGCTGACAGCAGAGAACAGCAACATCCGCTTAATACGACTTGCAATAATACATACTGCTTCTCCCAATTCGACCAAGTGACTTGGTCGAATTGGGAGAAGCAGTATGTATTATGCAAGTCGTATTAAGCGGATGTTGCTGTTCTCTGCTGTCAGCTTCTGTGTTTTGATGTTGACATTAGGTTGCAGAAATGCGTAAGAAATGATGTGATTTGACAGTGGACTTTGCAAGCAAGACCAATGCACCCCGGCCCACCTGTCCTCTTTTCATTGGAGAGAGAGGAGAGAGACAGAGGAAATGGGCTGCGAATCACGAGGGTGCAGAGGTGCAGAGGACACGTGTCCTCCCTTTATTGGTCCGGGTGCATTGGGCCGGGACCACCCAATATTTTTTCTGCAAGCATTTCTCTGACGTACTTAAAATATGTAATGGATGGCTTCTCCGTTTTCTCAGATTTTGTCAGTTTGGTTCAGCCTGTAGCTCTCGATGATTTTAAAGAACTCGTTGCAGATTTTACAAAGTTCAGGCATTTTGTTTTTCTTATGATTTGCTTGAAAGGCTCCCTGTATTCTCTTTTTGCCCAATAACTAAATTCCTATGCTCTCTGCGGACAACATTGGACATTTAAATGACCTTTTCGCATATTGGTGTGTTGTTGCCAAAATATCATCCGTGAAATGTCAACCACTCGCTGGCCTTTTAATAATGTGGATGATGATGGCTTAGTATCTTTTTCAGATTCTTTCATATATGAAAGCTACAAGGCTACGGATTGTTTTTGTTGCGTGGAAAAAGCGATCGAACAGTAAATAAACATAACACGAAAATAAATCAAATACCAGATGTACGTGGTTTGGTCGTAGAGACCTTCATCTACGGGGGAGCAGCAATGAATTTACTACAGATCAAGCGACACAGAAGATTACAAACCATAGTCGAGTCGTTCAAACACTCAGTTTTTCCCAATTCCAATTACATCCAATAACACGTGTAACATTCTGAATTTCGACCCCTGTTTGGGACTTGAATATAGAATGGATATGTCATGGATGCACTATTAATGAATTCCACTCGAAACTGATCACTTCGAGACAATGACCAAAGGGAAGGGCTATCTAGGAAAATAAGTACGTGGACCAATTGGTCGATACGCGTAACTCCTAACAGCCACCCGTTAGTTTGAGAATTTCATTATAGCTGCTATCTATGAATTTGGCCACAAATTGAGTTCCGAATAGGACAATCGATTTTCAAGAGCGTTGCAGTTGCTAAATTTGGATATTGACGAGAAAGGTTCGGAAATTGATAGTTTGGACTCGCAGTGCCGAGAAGGAAGGCAAAAATTGGAAATTTCTGTCGAGTCCCCGATTTGCCCTGGATTCAGTGGCTAGGGTGTGAGATGAATTTTAGCAATGTCAGAAAAATTTTCCGAGATCATCTCGAGTCATTTTCCCTTCGCGATTGAGCTTAAAGAGCACCGGTTCAGTCCCAATCAGTCCCAAATTGGCACGAATTTGAGGATTGACTAGTCAAACTTGCTCTCCAAGTTTTGACTACCTTTGACCATGTTGACCACGTTTGACCAAGTTTGACCAAGCTTTATGTCACTTTCATGAATAATATCTAGATATTTTTATTATTTAATTAATATTTTGAGATATTTTGAATAAAAAAATTATTTTTTGAGTAGAACATTTGACTTTTTCTCTCTTCTTCTTCCATTTGCAGCAGATTCATGATCCCTCTTTCTCTTTCTCTCACGGTGGAACACATTCCTTCTTTTCTCCCCCTCTCTCATTTGGCTTCAAATTCTGGCTGCGGACTTTGGTCGCTCGCTGACGAAAATTTGTAAGTTGGATTCTCGTAATTTTTGGATATGTTGTAGTTCAATGTCTTATGGTTCTAATCCAACTTGAATCGCCTCGATCCAAGTCGTTTGACCCTTCAAATGTATTTTCTCGTATCGGTCGACGAAACTGTTTTCTGGGTGCCGAATTTCTGTTTTGGTTCTAATTGATATATGTCGACCCCGGCTGCCCCTAGATCTCATTTTCATATCAAATCCATGATTTCTAGTTCGTTTTTGTGTCGGTTTTGCCCCTGAACAGCCCGACTAAATCCGTGAACCGTCGCCGCCGCGTGCCGCCGCCGGTTGCCGTTCCTTGTCCAGCCCTTTACTCAGCTTGTCAAGCTTCGTTTGGTAAGTCAACTCCCAAATCTTGATTAGGATATTTAGATATTGCTTGGACTAGCTCTAGGACACGATCCGAGGTAGATCGTTTGGGGAAAATTGTCTGATTTTTGGAATATTCGTGTACCTCACGATTTTGAGGAATGGATGCGCTAAGCAGATTTGATTTGTGGCTGTTCTTGCTTGGATAATGCTGTCCATGAGTAGAAATATGGGCCTCGAGGTGCCTAGACCTTGAGAATGAGAATCTAGATCAATTGGGGAGAAAACGGACCCAACTAGAAAGTGAACTCGCAATTTGCGACGATAAAATGGAAATTATTATAGCATGGGAAACAAGCATTGTGGGCTGACCATGTGAGCATAGAATTGATTATCGAGAATTCGCGGGCCCCGCCTGAGCGGAAAAAGGGGCTTGATAGATCACTTTTAGTCTGATTGTGTTTGATAGCCAAAGTGATTGGTTTAGATGCTCCAATGAGCTGAGAGAACTCGATATAGCTGAGGCTATATGGTTGTGTTGTCTGGTCTGCTACTCTATGAGTTATGCCTGATGGCAATTGCGTGATTTAATCCGCCTGAATGTGCTTCAGTGAATATCGGCTTGTAGTAAATCTCGCATACTGGTTTAGTTGTGAGGCTGTGGCATGGCGGATACGAAGTTGAGAAATGACGACCTGAGGCGGTTTTTATTCATGCGGGTCGAGGCATGATTGCCAGCCTGAGGCGGTACTATTACGCGGGCTGAGACATGGGTACCAACCTGAGGCGGTCACCATTCACGCGGGTTGAGTACGGACCGAGGCATGATTGCCAGCCTGAGGCGGTACTATTACGCGGGCTGAGATATGGGTACCAACCTGAGGCGGTCTCTATTCACGCGGGTTGAGTACGGACCTGAGGCGGTTTCATTACGCGGGTCCAGAGGGCTAATGAGCCAAGAGCTGAGATTGTGAAATGGAATGCAGATTTATTGAATTCGATATTATGAAATGAACTTATTTTAATTGCATGCCTGGCCCCCGTGAGGGCGAGTTAATTGTTGGCTGCTGCACTTTGATTCATGATTGCTCGGTTATATATATGAGTCGTGATTGTCTGCTAGAGTTGAGTTTGAGAATATTGGGTATCCTAAGAGGGATTTGGGTGGGCTTGCTGAGATTAGTTCTCATTGGTGATTTCCCTCATTTTCAGAACCTCAATCCCCAAAATGAATGCTATTCCAGTTAGGCAGGGAATCCCAAGGGACATGGAGACTGAGACTCAATCTTTTCCCGACCCCAATGCCCATGGTGGAGTTTTTGTGCAAGTTAAGACCACTGTATGGGTAGATGTAGCACATATGCCCTGGCAAATTTTGAGTTGTAAATAACTCTATTCTCTTGTGTATATGTTGGAGGTATGAAAGAACTAAGTTTGATGTTGTAACTCAAGCTCTCTTTCTTCTCTGTCTTCTTTCTATGTATGTCTGTATGGGGAGTATCGTTTCCGCTGCTGCAGGAACTCTGAGGTCGTTTGGTTGACGACGAGTGTCCTGGGTCGTCGTTGTGATTAACCAATCGATCGTGCGTGAGGAAAAAGGGGTGTCGTGCAGCTCCTCGGGTTCGGGGCGTGACAACACGCATAGTATTTAGCCCTCAATTCTTCACGAAATAATCTTTCAATCTCACAAAGGAATTGCACAAATCTGATCGCAAGATTTAATTAGCTTAAACACTAATTGTTTCGGATGTAATTCTTGAAATTTCGAAAGCCCACGATGAAGACTTCTGCACATCAAGAGTGGCGCCCCAACCACTCACGTATGTGGCGCTTCCTTAGCACGCATAAAAAGGCTCCACAAAACAAATTTATATATGCCCAAAGTTTCACCGAATCTTGGTGGAAGTCAACTTCTGCACTTTCCTTTAGTGCTTTCCGTGGATCGACTCAAAGTGGGAGTTGGTTTTCCATCTTTCTTCGTCATCTTCTTGACAGACAACATATAGGAAATCTTTAACTAGATATCCCCGAACAAAATATATGTATTTCCATAGTGCATAGTTATAGATATCCACGAATATTCAATTCGGACTATCTTTAACCACGTGATATTAATCAAGACAAGAAATACCCTATTTGGAATATTCAGATTTTCATTTCGGGCTTAAACTCGAGACATATTTTCAACAGTTTTTAAGTTGGGGCAAAATCTATGTTCTAGTCAATCTATGATCTTCGTGGTTCCCAAATTGAGGCAATTGTCTGGATGACTTTCTGGAAGTTTTGACTGGTTCTTTTGATTCCGCTGATATGAATTGCTTTTGGTTATATTGGATAATTCATTTTACAGCCGAAGGAAGGAGGCTATGGTCACAAGGTGAATGAAACCGTCAATGTTGTGACCAACAAAACAACAGAGATTGGACGGATGACGTGGGGCATTATGAAAGGAGTAATGGCAATAGCTTCCCAGAAGGTTGAGGAGTATACTAAAGATGGCATGAACTGGAACAATGAAAGCTGGCAAAGAAATGACAGAGAGAGAAATGGATATTATCACAATAGGCAGATGATCCATGGTTGAAAGTTGATAGCTAGACATATTGGTGAGTAACATCCGCTGCACGCTCGGTGCTTATTTGACCCATATTGTTGCACTACAAGTCCGTGACCAAACTCGCTACAGAAAAGCATACGTACGCCTTCTTTCGCCTCTCGCCGGGCCACTTAAGCGCTTGATTCCTCATTCGCGCCATTGATGATCTCGCAATTTCTCTCCGGAGCCTCGTTGCTTTGGGCCGCACCCTGTTGCTGCACCACAACGACGGAGGATACGAGTCCCTCGTCTGATCGAGCGAAAATGCTTCCTATGAGCCCCAGTTCCTCGTGCTCAATCTCGTGGCCGGCCAGCTTTGCCTCCATCCACCGTGGGAACTTACCCTTCCAACTGCAACCAAATCGTATTCCCGGCTTCGGCCTATTGCCGTCAGTGCTTCCACCAGGTTGTTGTTCGAGGCCTCGCCGAGTAGTTTGTCGAGACATGATAAGTCCTGAATTCCTCCACCGCCGCCTCGTCCATTTCCTGTTCGAGAGGATTTGCTTCTGATTGTTTACTCTTTTATTTAATCAACTTGCGATTTTGGAATTGTTCTTAAGAAAGCCTCAAGGAAGCTTACCTTCTCTTTCTCTTCAACCCCGGCTCCGCAGGGATGGATCGTCTCTTCTTGAACAGATTTGGTGAGGAAGAGCTTGTGATGCTCACAAGATCCTTCCCGGCTTCATCCATGAACCTTATGATGCTAACCTTGACCGTCGAATTGTTTGCCATCCTTCGCACCAGCGCCAGAGCCTCGCGATCGTCAGGTCCACCAAAGAACACGACGCAAATCCGTCTTTCCACCATGACTTCCTGCTCTTCGCATTGCTTGAACTGGTCGCCAAGCCCGCGATCTAGGAGTACCGCCACGGTGCACGGCGCGCTTTCGAGCACTTTCCTGTTGACCTCTCTCCATTCGTAGCTCACGCTCTCTATTGCCTCCTCGTCCTCTCCTCTCCATTGCTTGTGAAACGGCAAGATGATCATTTCCGCCCTCTTCTCTTGCGCCACGTGGTTGATGTCCTCGTGCATGGTGGACAAGACCGAGATGGCCGTCGAGTGGTGGATAGTCAAGCAACTCGCTTGGCTGTACGCCCGAAGAGCCACCGCCACCTGGTCATGCAAGGCGCCGTGACAAAAGCGGCCGATAAGGGGAAGTCCGTTCTTTCGAGCTCGCCTGACCATGATGATGGACGAGGGACGGCTGGTGAGCTCGACGAGTTGCACCACGTGGAGCAGGATAGGGGGACTTAGACTAGTCCTCGTGAGCTCCACGAGTTTCATTAGCGACGGTATGTTTCCCGGTCCGTGTACGCAAGCGAGTAGTCGGAGCTCGTTTTCCGAAAGGTGCGGTTGTCTTCTCAGTCTGCGAACGCCCAGCC
>JAGVVM010018294.1:0-17683 GCA_019149425.1 Psidium friedrichsthalianum
CTGACGAATTTAGGTGTAAATTGTCATTTAATTATTTATGTCAAATAGGGATCGACTTATGGGAAATTTGCGTAGAAGAATTTTATGTTGAGCTCATATATTCACGTTAAAGGCATGGGTAGTTTTAGCAGTTTCGATACTTCCTCACATATTTCTAGAGGTGTTAGAAGGGTGGGTCGGATGGAGTTTGGGTCGGGTTAAATATAGTCTAATCCATATTGACCTATTTGATCGGTGTTGAATCAAATACGGAAGAACGAACACAAACACGAGGATTTACGTGGTTCGATCACAAATTGATCTACGTCCACGGGCGAGGCAAAAATTAATTCCACTATAATCAAGAGAGAGAAAGGATTACAAAGCACACGGCTCACTTAACTCTCTCAAAACAAGAAAAACTTACATCGGCGAATAAACCCTAACGCAGTATAAATAGGTCCCCCAAAAAATTTCGGTCCGACATACGGCGTACCCCATTGAGATTTATTCGCTTGCTACGAGTTGGGCATATCAGCCCAACTCTCCGCATCGCGAATTAAATCTCTATTTTTCGGGTCACACAAAAAGCATCGGGTATGTCGGGTCGGGTCGGGTCATCAACCGACCAACCATAAAAAATTCAAGACATATGTAACAATCGGTTTTAACTCATTTTCATACAATACAAATTCAACGATCCATACTCGACTCAATCCATACCTAACTTAACCCATAACTCATTTTGACGGCAAATGTATGGTTGAGAGTGAATACAAAGAGCGATTGGCAATGAAGAGAGAGAGAGACTGAGAATGAAAAGGGCCAAGTGAGAGAGGGCTAGAGAGAAGCGAAAGGATATTAATGTCGAGAATTCCTACTTTTGAAGGAGAAGTAGCTTTTTTTTACTCTTGAAAGCAGGTTAAAAATAACTTCTTAAGTAAAAATTACTTCATAAATATAAAAATGAAATTGTGTAATCAAACAAATTTTTGCTTAAAAATTACATTACCAAATGAATTTCTACTTCACGTAAACTCTAAGCTGGCCCTCTGCTAGTCTAAATCACAAGAACACGAGGGACTTTTCTGCAATATTGACGGTGCTTTTCCGATAGAATCAATGAAATTATGAGCTAAGTTAGAAGTAGGCATGGGGGAAGTGGGGTGGGTTTGATGAGCAATGATGCAAAGAGGCCATGAATGATTCTTCACGTTCGTTGGGATTTGACGAACTACGATGCAAAGAGGCCATGAATGAATGATTCTTCACGTTCGCTGGGGATTTGATGAACTACGATGCAAAGAGGCCATGAACGATTCTTCACGTTCGTCGCAGGTCAGAGAGAGTTCACGGGAATCACTTGGCTCCCCTCGCGTCCTTTCTTTTCCCGGAGATCTAAACTGGGGTTTGGTCAGTTTCGTGATGATGAAAGTGAGGATTCTCTTGTACCTTCTTCTTCACCCATGACGCTTCAGATCTTCCTCCCTCTATGATTTTTTTTTCTTTTTTTCACTTTTGGCCCGTGATTTGCTTTTTGGACCCTCTGACAAATACCCCCCCCCCCCAAAAAAAAACAACAAAAGACAGTTTCAAATTTTGGTGGGTTGATGATATTTGGTATTTTGTACCCATCTGGGAGTGCACTTGCCAGCCACAGGAGCCCTCGTGAATTGGTCGTTCACGTCATGCCGGTCCATCCGTCGTCTTCAATCTGCCGTTCTAATTATGTGAGCAGTACCTTTTCAGATGACCCGCCAAACCGGACTCCTAACGTGCTCAGCATTTCCCCAATGGTTACGGCCCCAGTTAAAGACAAATTGACTTCTTTGACCGCACTTGTTTAAGTTCACTAAAAGGCTTATTAGTGGGTACCGAAAACCCCCCCCTCCCGAACCCAAAACAAAACAAAGGATTGTGATGTCTTTCTACAGGATCACGGTTATCTTTATTAGTTTCCTGGGGGGCGCCCGATTTCGCGGACTACAGAGAGTGGCTACGGTCGATCCATTCGATAAAAAGAAGGAATTTTGTATATTTTTTGCTGGGGATCTCTCGAAATTTTTTTTTTTTACATCTTCTTACGATTTCGAAGGCGCTAATCGACTCCACTCTCTAGGCTTTTACTTCAATCGGCACGAAATATTCACTAACTTTAAATGGGCTTAATACCGTGAAAACCTTCCGACTCGAAGTAAAGTCCTAAATCTGTCGACTTTTAATCTATTATCAAATGTACCACGCGATTCGATCCCAACTTGACGTGGCATTTTTATGTCCTTAACAAATCAACACGAGCAAAGTAATGGGCCAATAGGTATGGACCGACGTGGCATTTCACGTGGATGACAAATCTACCCTGATACGAATTATTAAAATTCTTTGGAATGAAACCGTTATGAGATATGAAAAATTAGGGATGAGCGACGGCGATTTTGGGCAAAGGCTAACGGGGACGAAATTTGAGATTATAGCAAAAATTGATGATTTTTCTTCGAGAAGAAAAGGAAATTTTAGGGTTGATTTGGGGACTTGCTCTAAAATTTGGGATTTTTTTTGCTAAACAAACAAAAAAAAATGTTGGTGGCAAATTTGACGAGATTGAGAAAAATTTATGCCCTTTAAATGATGGGTGAGAGTGAGACCAAGGACTTCAAACAAGATTTATATAGGGCTAAGAGCAGCTTCTTCTCACATCATATCTCCATGGGATCAAGAAGATTAGATATAGGATGGCAGGGCGGCAATATCTATGGACAAGGGCTGGTGGGATCCAACTGCATCTTCAGTGTACTTAATTTCAAATTAATAACTCTCCCATTCCCATTTTTTTTTTAAAAAAAATTCCACTTTCTTCAGACCCTAATATAAAAAAAATTAAATAAACAAATCAGAATTTGATTTCTGAAATTTCCCATTTATTGGGCTGGTGTTGGAAGGGAGAAGGGCCCAACCCAAACCATGGTCACTCTCATTCCACTGTTGTTTTTTGGCAAAATAGTAAGCGCTGATTCTCATTTCCCTTCTCTGTCGCTCATCACTGACCAGGGACAGGTCCCATCAGGGCCTCACGCGAGCAGAGAATCCCGACCGGACAGCCTATAATTAACATGAAATTTCATGAAATAAATAAATAAGAAGAAAGAAAATTAAAAAATGGTACGGAAAATACGTTTAATTTAATGGAGAATTAAAGTTGGGAAAATGTCAGAAGTGGGTCCCAGCTCGTGAATTGGGTCTTTCCGGGTGTTGATTCGAGTCAGGAAGTCCAGCTTCCAAATAATTGCTCTCCAGTATACTCGCTCGAAGTTTCGACCAAAAATAAATAAATAAGTAAAAACGCTGGATCTACCAAGTAGGTGTGAGAAACTACTCGCATGCCCTGCTACATTTTAAGACGTTTTTTTTTTTTTTTGTGTTCTCAAATCATTTTATGTAGCAGTTAGTTCAGAAAAATCCATGCCCCCACGTTTGACAAAATTTTAAATAAATACATAAATGTCATCATTTTCTCAAATAAAAATAAAATAAATATTATTTCAAATAAGTATATGAAGTGCTCTCATTTTTTTAAAGCATGACCTAATGCATTTTTTAATCGTTTTCTTTTTTCTCTTTCCTTTTTCCCTTCCTTGTCGCAGGTGGCCAATGGCCAACCACTGGTGAGGGTTGGGCGAGACTGCCCACAATGGCCACGAGGGCGACGTCACCATACCCCGACAATCGGGCTCTTTAGCGGCCAGTGAGCTTGTCAAATCATTACATTGTCATTTTCTCTTCTTCATGACCATGATCAACTATGGTTTTGATAACTCTTTATGCACCGACGAGGGTCCAAGCAAAGCCATCCTCGCTTGATCTAACAAGGGCTGCCCCTCGCTTGCTAAAAAAAAGGCTGGCCCTCTCCCAAGTTGCCTTATCGCAGCTAGCGAAAGGCATAGGCAAGGCGACCGTAGCCGGCCACAACAAAAAAAAAAAAGGTAATGGAAAAAAATAAAATAAAGAAAAAATTTAAAAAATAAATGACAAAAATGCCCTAGTCATGTCCTTATTCGAAATGAAGTTCACTGGCCCTTATTTGATAAAATGATAGCACTTGATTCCCTTATTTAAGATTTTTTTTTCCCGCAATGTAATTAACATTGTATTTATTCAAGGGTCTCGTGGTGGAAATAACACCTTTCAAAACAATTTGAACTAAAAAGAATGACGTGCTTCAATAAAATCACTTAATTTTTTTGGATGATGAGCCTTTAAATTCGTAAATCATCTATGACGCGATGAGTTTTTGAAGTAAGGTGGTTTGGGTTATGACAATTGGGGAATCCCTATTAGAAAATAAATCAAGATATGTGATTGTCAGATGGTGGGTCAACTTTAATGACGTTCTAATAAAGGATTTTTCCAATCATGCGTGAGGTATAAATCAGATACTTTAAAAGTCGCTCAAAATCTTTCTTTATCAGAATATGTTTTGGGTTTGAATCCGTAATCGAAACTTGGCCTAAATTGAAGTGTGTTAATGTCAAACCTATTTCATTTGTGTCAATTCAGTCTTGAACATTTTGATAATTTACCAACATAGTCATTTCGGCTAATTTTGATCGAAAATGACAAGTGCGGCGGTCCAATCAGCACGATTCTCCTGTATGGTTTGATCGGCACTGTTGTTTATAATTTTTTTAAATTTTTTTGAATCGTTTTCATTTTTCACTCTTTTTCACGCGTGCTCGTTCTTGGGTAATGGCCGGAGACTGGCCAAGAGCCACAGCCAATGGTCAGCAAGGGGGCTAAGCGAGGGTCGCCTTGCATGTGGCCTATGACGGATTGTAGGCCCTTGCCTGGTGGTGGCCTGTGAAGGTCTCTAGGCCTTCCGACTTCAATAATTTAAAAGAAAATAAAAGGGAAACAAGAATAGAAAAAGTAAAAAAAAAAATCCAAAAAATTCAATTATTTTTGAAAAATTACAAAAAAAAAAGAGAGTCATTTATGTCAATGTTGCGGCACCACGTAAGACGGCTGTCATCAACGTCATTGATTTTTCGGCTAAAATTGACCGGAGGTTTAGGATTAAATTGATTAAACTGAAAGATTTAGGACCGAGTTACCTTAACCGCAATTAAATATAGGAATTATTTGTTGAACGTTCCCTGTCCTCAGTCTCAATCATCACTAGCTGGCTCAGGGCGTGAAGGTCATGACGAAAGAAAGAAAAGAAAAGAGTATTGTACATCAAGGACGAATTTAAGTAAAAAAAAAAGAAAAGAAAAGGAAAGGTGGGATCGGTGAAGGGGTTGTTGATTCATGGCGTCACGGCATCGTCTCCAACTTCTTTTGCCAGGAAAATCAGTTCAGTTCATGGGAAGTTGTGTTTGAGCGGGAATGCGGACGACTTAGCATTCGGCAGCATCTCCCGTGGCCGTTGGCCTTCATTTACATTTTAGATAGGGGTCCCCCCCCCAAAAAAAAAAAAAAACACCTTAAAGCTCCTTCCGCTTGCTTTCATTGCTCCTGTCGGAGGCGGGGGCAAATCGGGGACAACAATTTATAGAGCGGCGTGGGGGGAGGCCGACGGGTTCGAGCTCATGCACGCCGTGTTCGTGCCGCTGTCTATCGTTTCGGCTGCGGTCCATGGGCGTCAAGTAGCACCCCTCATGCGGGGATGTTGACATGGATCTTTGTCGAGTGGGTACGAAAAATCACAGGCTTTTTTTTAGTGGATTATCTAAGACGAACATTCCACTTTTTTTCCATTAACTAGTGAGGAAAGTTCGTGAATTGATCAATATGGGCATCGTTGTTCTACTTGCCCAAAGTAATATCATTTAGTCGAGCATTACGGCATGATTATTGAACTGGTCGGGTTTGGGTCGATCTATTTAGCAATCTATCTATAAGTTAACATAAGTGCGAGTAGCACTTCATGAATCTGAATTGCCACCTGTGTGAAATTCTGGAAAATCGACTTGATGCCACGAAAAAGTGAATGGCTTGAACATCGCGGGATCTAGACATGCCTAAACATTGCTTAAATGAGATTAAAAGCCGACTAAATCTCTATACGGAAGTTCGTATGTTGTTTGAGCTATCGTCCTCGAGGCCAGCGGTGGCGTATGGGCTTAGGCCATGCTCGGCCTGGTCCATTTCGTGCTTCGTGCCGGCCCAGCCCATCCATTCTTGTGCTCATGTTCCTGCTCGTGCTCGTTTGCTGATCAAGACATCGCAGCTGTTTCTTGGTCAGTCAAGGGGAAGTTGGCAACGTTTAAAAAGCCCATTCGCATATGTTGTAATGAGTCTACGTGGAACAACCGACATGTTAGCAGTTTTGGACCAAAATTAACTGAAAATTGTTAAAAGAGTTAAAGACTAAACTGGTCAGATGTCTGACAAAAAAATATTAATCAGATTAAAAGGTTTATGATTGAATTAACTGTCGTACAATATATATAAAATAATGGATTGACAAGAAAATATGGGGAGCCAAAATGGAAAAAAAAAAAAAAAAAATCGCAGCCATCAATAGGCTCGACTCGATCGAGGTAGCCGTTGTTGGGTCCAATCGTGCAGCCATGCCGTGCGGACATGCCACTCACCTATGACCTCGCATGGCCTATAACGTATAGCGTGGCGAGGGGACTTGCTAGAGCTTGTATGCCCAATTTGTCACCTCTAAACCATGTCGATCCAACCTTCGCTCGTACACAGCCGCCGTGGAATTTTAGTTTGGCCAAAATATGACGATGGTAAATTAGGGAGTGCAGCTCAATTTTCCTCATAAATTCAACCAAGATGTTTGCCTAATAATGTGTTGACTAGAAAGAAGAAAACAAAAATAGAATCTTATACCAACATTTCAAAGAATCTAGAGAAACTTTCAAATAAGGAAATAAAGTGCTATCATTTTGTCAAACGAGGGCATAAAGTTGATATTGTTTCAAATAAGAGCCTGAAATGAATTATGCTTGAAATAAGGAATTGAAGTGGGCATATCGATTTCAAAGAAGGGCCTGACCTTACTACCTCGTTAAGGGCATTTTTATCATTTACTTTTTACTTTTTTTTTTACCTTTTTATTCTTAATTAATTAAATTAAATTAAATTAAAAAATGAACTAATAATTAGCCCTCCTTCGATAAATTGGCCCTTGCCCAAATTAGGCTAGGGCCACCTCTGGCGGGATCATCAACCAACTACACCCTAGCCAGAGACAACCCTCAGCCTAATTTGGAAGAGGGATGGCGAGGGTTGTTAGCCCGTCAGGTGAAGGGGGGCGGTGTGGCTACGAGGGCCCTGCAACCCTCGCTTGTTTCTTTATTTATTTAGTTTATTTTTAAAGTTTAACTTAATTAATAACAAAGAAAAAGCAAATGAAAAAAATACCCTTAATTAACTGGTAAGGTTAGCCCCTTCTTTGAGGCTTATATAGCCCTTCCAGTTTTTATTTGAAATAGGATTCATTTCAGACTTTTACTTGAAAAAAATAAGGGCACTTTAAGTTTTTATTTAAAATAAAATTCATTTCATGCTCTTATTTGAAATTTTCTCAAGAATCTTCAAGTACAATAGAATAATTTGACAAAAAAAGTATAATTGAATTTTTGCTTTTTTGGCCAAAACTAGAGTCAAACTGAAATTCAAAATTCTATCGGCCTACTAACCTACTCGAACTTTAATTATTGTCCCAATTTTACTTTTTATCTCGTAAAAAGCCTTTAACTGTAGGGCGGTCTCAATTCTAGCCTAAATTTTTTGTCCCACAAAAATCCCTAACCTTAGGTCTATTCCCAATTCCACCCTAATTTTTTGTTGTCTCGTAAAAAAATCCTGAACTTTAGGTCCAACATCAACTCTAGCCTAATCTTTTTTGTCTCATAAGAAAAAAATCCATCTTTAAAATTTTAGACCGCAAAGCAAATATTTTTACCAAACAAAACACACGAATATCACTGATTAAACCGCACAATTTCCATGTCATTGCTGCGTTTTCCTCAACAACCGAACAAAGCATCACGCAGAACAAACTCGCCCTAATGTACTCTCAAATTGATCAATCAATGATGAAAGCGAGTGAATACTGATTTCTCTCATGTAAATCATCGAATAGGTGGTGAGCGATATGGATAAAGTGTTCAACAAACAGACATACCTAATGATTAAGAAGCAGCAATGGGACATGTGTGTGTATCGGTCCAATCCGGGTGGTTCGAGTGGGCGGTTCCCACCTGAAACTGGGAACCAGACTGGTACTCATCGATTTCGGTAATTTGAAACCTGGAACTGCCAGAATCGGCCGGTTTGGTTCGAACGGTCCCTAGTTCTTTTGCACACCCCTAGTTTCTGTCCATATTACTTATGGGCCCGCTTAGTGTCTTTTGATTATTTTTTTCATTTTTCACCGTTCTAAAAGAACTGTTATCTACATTATTCAATAAGCAAATTCAATTAACATTTCGATTACAAATTTTTAAAAAGAAATATTTGATGAACACCTTGTGCATATATTTCAAACACAACGTGGTCATACATAACAGGAGATGAGAAAATCGTAGTTTACAGTAACGAAGATGATTGGTATGTAGCCGATTGATGTTTTTTCCTTTTGAATTGATTGCAAAATAATTAATATAGAATTCACTTGATAACTCATAATTTTTATTATGATAATTTAAACTATACAAAAAGGGTTAGAATCTTCACATATTACCAAGTTTGGACAACATCGCATGCATCCAAGAAATTGACATTTGAAAGTTGAGAAAAAGGTAAACGCTTCTTGCCATGTTTCATTTATTTTAGATCTTGAATTCTATTTTTAGTATTTAATTTTAAATATTACTATATTGTAGAAATTTATATGACGTCATATAAATTTCTACAATATAGTAATATTTAAAATTAAATACTAAAAATAGAATTCAAGATCTAAAATAAATGAAACATGGCAAGAAGCGTTTACCTTTTTCTCAACTTTCAAATGTCAATTTCTTGGATGCATGCGATGTTGTCCAAACTTGGTAATATGTGAAGATTCTAACCCTTTTTGTATAGTTTAAATTATCATAATAAAAATTATGAGTTATCAAGTGAATTCTATATTAATTATTTTGCAATCAATTCAAAAGGAAAAACATCAATCGGCTACATACCAATCATCTTCGTTACTGTAAACTACGATTTTCTCATCTCCTGTTATGTATGACCACGTTGTGTTTGAAATATATGCACAAGGTGTTCATCAAATATTTCTTTTTAAAAATTTTGTAATCGAAATGTTAATTGAATTTGCTTATTGAATAATGTAGATAACAGTTCTTTTAGAACGGTGAAAAATGAAAAAAATAATCAAAAGACACTAAGCGGGCCCATAAGTAATATGGACAGAAACTAGGGGTGTGCAAAAGAACTAGGGACCGTTCGAACCAAACCGGCCGATTCTGGGCAGTTCCAGGTTTCAAATTACCGAAATCGATGAGTACCAGTCTGGTTCCCAGTTTCAGGTGGGAACCGCCCACTCGAACCACCCGGATTGGACCGATACACACACATGTCCCATTGCTGCTTCTTAATCATTAGGTATGTCTGTTTGTTGAACACTTTATCCATATCGCTCACCACCTATTCGATGATTTACATGAGAGAAATCAGTATTCACTCGCTTTCATCATTGATTGATCAATTTGAGAGTACATTAGGGCGAGTTTGTTCTGCGTGATGCTTTGTTCGGTTGTTGAGGAAAACGCAGCAATGACATGGAAATTGTGCGGTTTAATCAGTGATATTCGTGTGTTTTGTTTGGTAAAAATATTTGCTTTGCGGTCTAAAAATTTTAAAGATGGATTTTTTTCTTATGAGACAAAAAAAGATTAGGCTAGAGTTGATGTTGGACCTAAAGTTCAGGATTTTTTTACGAGACAACAAAAAATTAGGGTGGAATTGGGAATAGACCTAAGGTTAGGGATTTTTTGTGGGACAAAAATTTAGGCTAGAATTGAGACCGCCCCTACAGTTAAAGGCTTTTTACGAGATAAAAAGTAAAATTGGGACAATAATTAAAGTTCGAGTAGGTTAGTAGGCCGATAGAATTTTGAATTTCAGTTTGACTCTAGTTTTGGCCAAAAAAGCAAAAATTCAATTATACTTTTTTTGTCAAATTATTCTATTGTACTTGAAGATTCTTGAGAAAATTTCAAATAAGAGCATGAAATGAATTTTATTTTAAATAAAAACTTAAAGTGCCCTTATTTTTTTCAAGTAAAAGTCTGAAATGAATCCTATTTCAAATAAAAACTGGAAGGGCTATATAAGCCTCAAAGAAGGGGCTAACCTTACCAGTTAATTAAGGGTATTTTTTTCATTTGCTTTTTCTTTGTTATTAATTAAGTTAAACTTTAAAAATAAACTAAATAAATAAAGAACAAGCGAGGGTTGCAGGGCCCTCGTAGCCACCCGCCCCCCTTCACCTGACGGGCTAACAACCCTCGCCATCCCTCTTCCAAATTAGGCTGAGGGTTGTCTCTGGCTAGGGTGTAGTTGGTGATGATCCCGCCAGAGGTGGCCCTTAGCCTAATTTGGGCAAGGGCCAATTTATCGAAGGAGGGCTAATTATTATAAAATTAGTTCATTTTTTAATTTAATTTAATTTAATTAATTAAGAATAAAAAGGTAAAAAAAAAAGTAAAAAGTAAATGATAAAAATGCCCTTAACGAGGTAGTAAGGTCAGGCCCTTCTTTGAAATCGATATGCCCACTTCAATTCCTTATTTCAAGCATAATTCATTTCAGGCTCTTATTTGAAACAATATCAACTTTATGCCCTCGTTTGACAAAATGATAGCACTTTATTTCCTTATTTGAAAGTTTCTCTAGATTCTTTGAAATGTTGGTATAAGATTCTATTTTTGTTTTCTTCTTTCTAGTCAACACATTATTAGGCAAACATCTTGGTTGAATTTATGAGGAAAATTGAGCTGCACTCCCTAATTTACCATCGTCATATTTTGGCCAAACTAAAATTCCACGGCGGCTGTGTACGAGCGAAGGTTGGATCGACATGGTTTAGAGGTGACAAATTGGGCATACAAGCTCTAGCAAGTCCCCTCGCCACGCTATACGTTATAGGCCATGCGAGGTCATAGGTGAGTGGCATGTCCGCACGGCATGGCTGCACGATTGGACCCAACAACGGCTACCTCGATCGAGTCGAGCCTATTGATGGCTGCGATTTTTTTTTTTTTTTTTCCATTTTGGCTCCCCATATTTTCTTGTCAATCCATTATTTTATATATATTGTACGACAGTTAATTCAATCATAAACCTTTTAATCTGATTAATATTTTTTTGTCAGACATCTGACCAGTTTAGTCTTTAACTCTTTTAACAATTTTCAGTTAATTTTGGTCCAAAACTGCTAACATGTCGGTTGTTCCACGTAGACTCATTACAACATATTGCGAATGGGCTTTTTAAACGTTGCCAACTTCCCCTTGACTGACCAAGAAACAGCTGCGATGTCTTGATCAGCAAACGAGCACGAGCAGGAACATGAGCACAAGAATGGATGGGCTGGGCCGGCACGAAGCACGAAATGGACCAGGCCGAGCATGGCCTAAGCCCATACGCCACCGCTGGCCTCGAGGACGATAGCTCAAACAACATACGAACTTCCGTATAGAGATTTAGTCGGCTTTTAATCTCATTTAAGCAATGTTTAGGCATGTCTAGATCCCGCGATGTTCAAGCCATTCACTTTTTCGTGGCATCAAGTCGATTTTCCAGAATTTCACACAGGTGGCAATTCAGATTCATGAAGTGCTACTCGCACTTATGTTAACTTATAGATAGATTGCTAAATAGATCGACCCAAACCCGACCAGTTCAATAATCATGCCGTAATGCTCGACTAAATGATATTACTTTGGGCAAGTAGAACAACGATGCCCATATTGATCAATTCACGAACTTTCCTCACTAGTTAATGGAAAAAAGTGGAATGTTCGTCTTAGATAATCCACTAAAAAAAAGCCTGTGATTTTTCGTACCCACTCGACAAAGATCCATGTCAACATCCCCGCATGAGGGGTGCTACTTGACGCCCATGGACCGCAGCCGGAAACGATAGACAGCGGCACGAACACGGCGTGCATGAGCTCGAACCCGTCGGCCTCCCCCCACGCCGCTCTATAAATTGTTGTCCCCGATTTGCCCCCGCCTCCGACAGAGCAATGAAAGCAAGCGGAAGGAGCTTTAAGGTGTTTTTTTTTTTTTGGGGGGGGGACCCCTATCTAAAATGTAAATGAAGGCCAACGGCCACGGGAGATGCTGCCGAATGCTAAGTCGTCCGCATTCCCGCTCAAACACAACTTCCCATGAACTGAACTGATTTTCCTGGCAAAAGAAGTTGGAGACGATGCCGTGACGCCATGAATCAACAACCCCTTCACCGATCCCACCTTTCCTTTTCTTTTCTTTTTTTTTTACTTAAATTCGTCCTTGATGTACAATACTCTTTTCTTTTCTTTCTTTCGTCATGACCTTCACGCCCTGAGCCAGCTAGTGATGATTGAGACTGAGGACAGGGAACGTTCAACAAATAATTCCTATATTTAATTGCGGTTAAGGTAACTCGGTCCTAAATCTTTCAGTTTAATCAATTTAATCCTAAACCTCCGGTCAATTTTAGCCGAAAAATCAATGACGTTGATGACAGCCGTCTTACGTGGTGCCGCAACATTGACATAAATGACTCTCTTTTTTTTTTTGTAATTTTTCAAAAATAATTGAATTTTTTGGATTTTTTTTTTTTTACTTTTTCTATTCTTGTTTCCCTTTTATTTTCTTTTAAATTATTGAAGTCGGAAGGCCTAGAGACCTTCACAGGCCACCACCAGGCAAGGGCCTACAATCCGTCATAGGCCACATGCAAGGCGACCCTCGCTTGGCCCCCTTGCTGACCATTGGCTGTGGCCATTGGCCAGTCTCCGGCCATTACCCAAGAACGAGCACGCGTGAAAAAGAGTGAAAAATGAAAACGATTCAAAAAATTTAAAAAAATTATAAACAACAGTGCCGATCAAACCATACAGGAGAATCAGTGCTGATTGGACCGCCGCACTTGTCCTTTTCGATCAAAATTAGCCGAAATGACTATGTTGGTAAATTATCAAAATGTTCAGACTGAATTGACACAATTGAAATAGGTTTGACATTAACACACTTCAATTTAGGCCAAGTTTCGATTACGGATTCAAACCCAAAACATATTCTGATAAAGAAAGATTTTGAGCGACTTTTAAAGTATCTGATTTATACCTCACGCATGATTGGAAAAATCCTTTATTAGAACGTCATTAAAGTTGACCCACCATCTGACAATCACATATCTTGATTTATTTTCTAATAGGGATTCCCCAATTGTCATAACCCCAAACCACCTTACTTCAAAAACTCATCGCGTCATAGATGATTTACGAATTTAAAGGCTCATCATCCAAAAAAATTAAGTGATTTTATTGAAGCACGTCATTCTTTTTAGTTCAAATTATTTTGAAAGGTGTTATTTCCACCACGAGACCCTTGAATAAATACAATGTTAATTACATTGCGGGAAAAAAAAATCTTAAATAAGGGAATCAAGTGCTATCATTTTATCAAATAAGGGCCAGTGAACTTCGTTTCGAATAAGGACTTGACTAGGGCATTTTTGTCATTTATTTTTTTAAATTTTTTCTTTATTTTCTTTTTTCCCATTACCTTTTTTTTTTTGTTGTGGCCGGCTACGGTCGCCTTGCCTATGCCTTCGCTAGCCGCGATAAGGCAACCTTGGGAGAGGGCCAGCCTTGCTTATAGCAAGCGAGGGCAGCCCTTGTTAGATCAAGTGAGGATGGCTTTGCTTGGACCCTCGTCGGTGCGTAAAGAGTTATCAAAATCATAGTTGATCATGGTCATGAAGAAGAGGAAAATGACAATGTAATGATTTGACAAGTTCACTGGCCGCTAAAGAGCCCGATTGTCGGGGTATGGTGACGTCGCCCTCGTGGCCATTGTGGGCAGTCTCGCCCAACCCTCACCAGTGGTTGGCCATTGGCCACCTGCGACAAGGAAGGGAAAAAGGAAAGAGAAAAAAGAAAACGATTAAAAAATGCATTAGGTCATGCTTTAAAAAAAATGAGAGCACTTCATATACTTATTTAAATAATATTTATTTTATTTTTATTTGAGAAAATGATGACATCTTATGTATTTATTTAAAATTTTGTCAAACGTGGGGCCATGGATTTTTCTGAACTAACTGCTACATAAAATGATTTGAGAACACAAAAAAAAAAAAAAACGTCTTAAAATGTAGCAGGGCATGCGAGCAGTTTCTCACACCTACTTGGTAGATCCAGCGTTTTTACTTATTTATTTATTTTTGGTCGAAACTTCGAGCGAGTATACTGGAGAGCAATTATTTGGAAGCTGGACTTCCTGACTCGAATCAACACCCGGAAAGACCCAATTCACGAGCTGGGACCCACTTCTGACATTTTCCCAACTTTAATTCTCCATTAAATTAAACGTATTTTCCGTAACCATTTTTTAATTTTCTTTCTTCTTATTTATTTATTTCATGAAATTTCATGTTAATTATAGGCTGTCCGATCGGGATTCTCTGCTCGCGTGAGGCCCTGATGGGACCTGTCCCTGGTCAGTGATGAGCGACAGAGAAGGGAAATGAGAATCAGCGCTTACTATTTTGCCAAAAAACAACAGTGGAATGAAAGTGACCATGGTTTGGGTTGGGCCCTTCTCCTCTTCCAACACCAGCCCAATAAATGGGAAATTTCAGAAATCAAATTCTGATTTGTTTATTTAATTTTTTTTATATTAGGGTCTGAAGAAAGTGGAATTTTTTAAAAAAAAAATGGGAATCGGGAGAGTTATTAATTTGAAATTAAGTACACTGAAGATGCAGTTGGATCCCACCAGCCCTTGTCCATAGATATTGCCGCCCTGCCATCCTATATCTAATCTTCTTGATCCCATGGAGATATGATGTGAGAAGAAGCTGCTCTTAGCCCTATATAAATCTTGTTTGAAGTCCTTGGTCTCACTCTCACCCATCATTTAAAGGGCATAAATTTTTCTCAATCTCGTCAAATTTGCCACCAACATTTTTTTTTGTTTGTTTTAGCAAAAAAAATCCCAAATTTTAGAGCAAGTCCCAAATCAACCCTAAAATTTCCTTTTCTTCTCGAAGAAAAATCATCAATTTTTGCTATAATCTCAAATTTCGTCCCCGTTAGCCTTTTGCCCAAAATTGCCGTCGCTCATCCCTAATTTTTCATATCTCATAACGGTTTCATTCCAAGAATTTTAATAATTCGTATCAGGGTAGATTTGTCATCCACGTGAAAATGCCACGTCGATCCATATCTATTGGCCCATTACTTTGCTCGTGTTGATTTGTTAACACATAAAAATGCCACGTCAAGTTGGGATCGAATCGCGTGGTACATTTGATAATAGATTAAAGTCGACAGATTTAGGACTTTACTTCGAGTCGGAAGTTTTCACGGTATTAAGCCCATTTAAAGTCAGTGAATTTTCATGCCGATTGAAGTAAAAGCCTAGAGAGTGGAGTCGATTAGCGCCTTCGAAATCGTAAGAAGATGTGAAAAAAAAAAATTTCGAGAGATCCCCAGCAAAAATATACAAAATTCCTTCTTTTTTATCGAATCGATCGATCGTAGCCACTCTCTGTAGTCCGCGAAATCGTGCGCCCCCAGGAAACTAATAAAGATACCGTGATCCTGTAGAAAGACATCACAATCCCTTGTTTTGTTTTGTGGAGTTGGGGGGGGGGTTTTCGGTACCCACTAATAAGCCTTTTAGTTAACTTAAACAAGTGCGGTCAAAGAAGTCAATTTGTCTTTAACCGGGGCCGTAACCATTGGGGAAATGCTGAGCACGTTAGGAGTCCGGTTTGGCGGGTCATCTGAAAAGGTACTGCTCACATAATTAGAACGGCAGATTGAAGACGACGGATGGACCAGCATGACGTGAACGAGCCAATTCACGAGGGCTCCTGTGGCTGGCAAGTGCACTCCCCAGATGGGTACAAAATACCAAATATCATCAACCCACCAAAATTTGAAACTGTTCTTTTGTTTTTTTTTGGGGGTGGGGGTGGTATTTGTCAGAGGGTCCAAAGCAAATCACGGGCCAAAAGTGAAAAAAAGGAAAAAAAATCATAGAGGGAGGAAGATCTGAAGCGTCGTGGGTGAAGAAGAAGGTACAAGAGAATCCTCACTTTCATCATCACGAAACTGACCAAACCCCAGTTTAGATCTCCGGGAAAAGAAAGGACGCGAGGGGAGCCAAGTGATTCCCGTGAACTCTCTCTGACCTGCGACGAACGTGAAGAATCGTTCATGGCCTCTTTGCATCGTAGTTCATCAAATCCCCAGCGAACGTGAAGAATCATTCATTCATGGCCTCTTTGCATCGTAGTTCGTCAAATCCCAACGAACGTGAAGAATCATTCATGGCCTCTTTGCATCATTGCTCATCAAACCCACCCCACTTCCCCCATGCCTACTTCTAACTTAGCTCATAATTTCATTGATTCTATCGGAAAAGCACCGTCAATATTGCAGAAAAGTCCCTCGTGTTCTTGTGATTTAGACTAGCAGAGGGCCAGCTTAGAGCTTACGTGAAGTAGAAATTCATTTGGTAATGTAATTTTTAAGTAAAAATTTGTTTGATTACACAATTTCATTTTTATATTTATGAAGTAGTTTTTTACTAATAAGTTATTTTTAACCTGCTTTCAAGAGTAAAAAAAGCTACTTCTCCTTCAAAAGTAGGAATTTCTCGACATTAATATCCTTTCGCTTCTCTCTAACCCTCTCTCACTTTGGCCCCTTTTCATTCTCAATGTCTCTCTCTCTTTCATTGCCAATCACTCTTTGAATTCACTCTCAACCATACATTTGCCGTCAAAATGAGTTATGGGTTAAGTTAGGTATGGATTGGTCGAGTATGGATCGTTGATTTGTATTGTATGAAAATGAGTTAAAACCGATTGTTAATATGTCTTGAATTTTTATGGTTGGGTCGGTTGATGACCCGACCCGACCCGACATACCCGATGCTTTTTTGTGTGACCCGAAAAATAGAGATTTAATTCGCGATGCGGAGAGTTGGGCTGATATGCCCAAACTCGTAGCAAGCGAATAAATCTCAATGGGGTACGCCGTATGTCGGACCGAAATTTTTGGGGGACCTATTTATACTGCGTTAGGGTTTATTCGCCGATGTAAGTTTTTCTTGTTTTGAGAGAGTTAAGTGAGCCGTGTGCTTTGTAATCCTTTCTCTCTCTTGATTATAGTGGAATTAATTTTTGCCTCGCCCGTGGACGTAGATCAATTTGTGATCGAACCACGTAAATCCTCGTGTTTTGTGTTCGTTCTTCCGTATTTTGATTCAACACCGATCAAATAGGTCAATATGGATTAGACTATATTTAACCCGACCCAAACTCCATCCGACCCACCCTTCTAACACCTCTAGAATATGTGAGGAAGTTCGAAACTGCTAAAACTACCCATGCCTTTAACGTGAATATATGAGCTCAACATAAAATTCTTCTACGCAAATTTTCCCATAAGTCGATCCCTATTTGCATAAATAATTAAATGACAATTACACCTAAATTCGTCAA
>JAGVVM010018296.1:0-16399 GCA_019149425.1 Psidium friedrichsthalianum
CTCTCGCTCCAACGACAGGAGGGTTCGAATCTGCTTATATGGGTTTCAGACTAGTCAGTACGATGTCTCTATGTTTCCATGCATATCTATTACTTTCGACCTACTCTCTCGTCTGCCCTACTCCTCTCTCTCGCCTCCGACTCTCGGAACTACGGTGTGTTCTCCCGGGCACTCTTTGATCTCCTTATTAGTTCTCTTCGTCTGCTCCCATTCCGTGATCCGCGAGCACTCGTCCGCTCTCGTGTCGTTCGTACCTTTTACAATTGACTTCCCACGTCTCTCTTCGATGTGTGCTCATGTTCCTTTGTGCTTGTGCTCTAAATCTCACCTACTGCTTCTTCCCTCTCCCTCTTTGTTTGCATGCACTTCTATCCATTTTCGCTCTCTTCAGCTCCCTGAATCTCGGTCGCTCTGGTTGTTGCCATTATTCCCCTTCTTGCTTGGTTAGTTAGTTGTGTCCGTCACCCTCGCGTCCGGCTGGAGTGTTGACCTGTGTGGGGTGAATACCCACATCCAGCCACAACAGAAGAATTCGCTTAATCGACCTCACCAAACGGGCCCACACCCAGCTTGTCACTCTAACACTAAACCGTACCCACCACCCCAAAGTGACTGGTGGCGCCCACGACACGAACGAACGCTCCTTTGGAAGAGGTCGCCACCACAACGGTACGAACAACAACTCAGCCACCTGTTGGTTTGGGGTCCCCGTGTCCTTTTTGACGGTGGTGACTCTATCGCGGGGCTTTGGCGGGCTTGAGCCCACGCCGTTGTATATTTGTCCAAACCAGTGGATTGGAGTGGTCGTTCAATGTGGGGGGGTGTGAGTGTTTGGAGCTCTTTGGGCGCGTCCACCACCGGACCGCCCCCATGGTTGTTTCCCGCTGGCGGGGTTTCCTTTTTGTGGTGGGTGGTGCCCCCCTGGGGGTCTGGGTCGTAGCGGGGGGATCCCGGTCCCAGCCATTGATTCTTCATTGTTTTATCTTCTTCATTTATAGGATTATCCCATTGGAGTTGTGGTTGTTTTTCGTTGCATTATTCTATTTTCTGGTCGCTCTGGTTTGCCCTCCTTTTATCTGTTCGCTCAACCCCCGCGTTGGTTCGTAACCTAAGACCGCTCGCCCTCCCTCCCGTGGCCCCGGGGCCCTGTGCCCTGCGAGCTCCGCCACTCCCTCCACACCCGGCATCCCATTCCTTTTTTCCCCACTATTGATCTCCCTGTCACTTAGTTCGCACCCCACCAAAGTATCGCCATGATGCCAAAGGACGCAAAGGTGCTTGCCCACGCCCACACCAACCGTCCCTATCACATCCCGTCCAACACTTCACACCGTTAACGCTCTCGCAACCAGCGTACTTTGTTTTCCCGTTTTCCCACTCACGGCCCAATTGTCCCCTACTACTTCCCCTTCCGATACTCTTGGTGCAGCCCTCCGGGTGACAGGCTAAGGGACGATTTTACTCTATTCATCTACTGTTGCGGTTTTCTTTGTTGTTATAAGGTTCGTGAAGCAATCTACAATCCCGGTCGTCTTCGTTTGTTTAAACATGTGTTCCTTCTTTATAGGTCTTTGAAACATTTTACGCTTAGTTTCCTTCACATAAAAACGCACCAGACCATACTGTGGAACGAAGAAAGAGCATTGTCAGAAAGGAGAAAACTATGTTTACTACACGAGGGGAAGGATTGGGGGAAGGGGGCCGGGGCTAAGGGGGGGGAGGGGGGGACGGGTCCCTCCGAAGTTGGTAGTGGGCTGCTGGGCCCCACCTGTTCCTGCTTTGGGGCCTTGCACCAGCAGCCCCACCGTGCTCCTGCCTCTTCCCTCTTGGGGCCTCCCCCTCTCCCGGCGTGCGTTTTGTCTGTTCCCCGCCCCCTCGTGGGCCTTTGGGACCCTAATTTCCTTGCTAATGGTAAAAAAAATTGGATTGGGATATGGGCCAATTTTTGAACTTTTGTTTTTCTTTTGGGTTTTTTTTTTTGGTTTTGTTTTTTGTTTTGGGTTTTTTTGGGATTTTGGGCCCAAATCTTGGTAATAGGATGGGTACTCTCATGAGAGGGGTGATTGGGATTATGAATGTGGGGATGGATGTGGGATATTGGGGGAGATGTGGGGTATATGAGGATGATTGATCTATGGGAATAGGGATTTATGGGGGGGGGATGGTATATATATGGATAATGTAGGGCTTTAAAACTTTAAAATATGGCATATAGGAAATTGGAACAAACGAAAAAATTTTGAATTTGATTTTTTGGGGCCCAAATTATGATTAAATAAAAACGAACATAATTATGACATTTACTTAATCTAAATAAACGAATAAAAACAATACATATACACGAACAAGACAATCAAGAAACATAAGGCCCCTTAATAAATGTACATTACAATATGTAGGTGGGCTTAGGAGTGACGAATTATTAGGGCCAGTAAACCGACCCTAGTCTAATTGGCGACTTACAAAAAAGAAAAAAAAAAAAAAAAAAAAAAAAAAAAAAAAAACCCCGGGCCCGAAGGACTAAGCTACCCTTGAACAAAAAATGGGCTTACTTTTATTTAGCATTTTTTTCTCTTTTCTTTTTTTGGGCTCCTACATCTAGAATTTTTTAAAAAAAACATAGATATCATGAATCTAATGGCCTCTCTAAAAAAATATCTTTTATTAAAGAATTTTTGTAAAATAAAAAAAAATTAAATTATCTTCAAAGAAAATTTATTTCAGGAATAAAGGAGTTAAAGGGGAGGGGGGGAAGGGCCTAAGAATGGGTAAAGGGGGGGGGGGGGGGGTTAAATAAATAATTAAAAAGTAAGTAAATGGGAAAGGAGAGCAAGTCCTTCAGGACTTGCCCTTTAAGGAGGGGAGGAATTTTTTGCCATTAGTGGATTTTTATATTTCTTAAGGAAAGGATCATTTATTTTTTCATGATTTATTTTAACGAAGAGTTTGGTGAAGGATATACCATCAAAAAATACCCAACTTATGATTTTTAATAGAAAAGACCCACAACCAACAAAAACAAAACAACAAACTAAACTTGGGGAAAGGAAAGGGGAAGGAGAGCTTAAAAAAAAAATAATGGACCTTACTAGTGGACTAACCCACAAATCTTTTTTGGGACTAATGAACCCTTAAATGTAAAAAATGATGGATGACCTCAACTTGTTGAACCTAATATGATAATAATTAAAATAATTTACAAACATAATGAAGCTTGAAAACACTGTAATTGGGCTATACTTACCCAACCCCTAATGGCCTAAACAAACACCTAATGTTTAATGTATGGGTGGTGTGTCGGTGGGCGCTTGAAACCTTTAGAACGTGCCTTCACATACAAGGAGGCCTCATTCGAAGGTAAATCTGCTACTAATTGGGTCTTAAACCCGAAGAGAAACCCAAAAGATGATAGAGCCAAGCCTGACTTAAATTACACCTGAGGAGTTATTAAAATGCTAAAACAATCACCTAATCGGAGGGTTACTACAAAAAAAGCTAGTCCTCATGGGAACCTAACATTGGCGATTCCGGCTTAGGCCGAGGTTTACCGAGTCCGTTAAGACCAGGATTCTTCTAAAAAATTTAATATGGGTTTGATCAGAGATATGGTATAAAAGATAATTCTATTAGATTTTTGTTTTAGAAGTGAACTATTTATAATTAATATTTCCAATTGCAGTTGGCTGGTCGTTGAAACCGCGTTGTGTTGTGCCTACTAGTAAATCTCTTAATAAAGTTTTGGGGGCTTTTGACCGAGCACAAAGAGTGATTAAAAAAAATATAATAGCCGTTACTCCCTGTTGAACTACCTGATGACTTCCTTCGAATTTTCCCAACTGCTTATTCACTATTTCGCAGACATTTCATTGGGTTTTGTGCTCTGGGTGGTGGGGCTGTATGCTAGACTGCTAAATATGATTTTATTTAGCTTAATTTCGTTGTACAATTTTACCTCGTTTGTTTAAACTAAAACCTTAATTGGACTTAAACCTTAATGGACCCAACTTGACTAATGAATTGAAACTTGTAACATACCTTACTAATGGGCCTAACTACCTATGTGGGCCTTGAACCTTAGAACGGGCCTTTTCGAAAAAAATCTGCTAATTGGGTCTTAACCCAAGCCAAGCCCTTAAATTACACCTGAGGGTTTAAAATGCTAAATCACTAATCGGGGGTTAATAACTCCCAGGGAACTAACATGGGCGATTGGGCTTAGGCCGAGTTACCGAGTCCGTTAAGACGGATTCTAATTTATATGGGTTTGATCAGAGATATGGTATAGATATGCATTGAGTTTGGCTGGTCGAGAACTGTGTGTGTGCCACTAGATCTCTTATAGTTTGGGCTTGACGAGCACGTGATTACTCTGATGACTTCTTGTTTGTGCTCTGTGCTTGTGCTTACATACTATTGCATGCATGCTCTATGACTGAATTACTGGTTGAAATCATGTGGGCCTCGCATACATAGAGAGCATGGCATGAGTCACCAGAGATGTGACAAGAGAAGGTGCCCCAGAGGCGTTGTTACGCGGGGAAATGGAGGGAAAAGGGAGTAGCCAACGTAAGGCGTCAGATACGCAGTTGTGAAATTTGCCGTGTGGCACTGTTGGATGAGCCCTGATGGGAATTGGAGTAATAGACGGGCATGATCCATTGAGATCCGTTATGGCCGGTTGAGGCCTGTATCATATGGCATCATGTTTGACTGTTTCTTGTGCCCGTCTGTATGATACGAACTGTATTGCTATGAATTGCACGCTTGTTTATGCATGTTGAGATCTGCTACCGAGGGAACTGAGAGTGTCTAAACCCTGGCACGCGAACCTAGTCCACTGGATAGGACCGACCCCACTAGTATACGCTACCCTACGCTAGGATTAGTGGTGAGCTTGCTGAGTCCTCGACTCACGGGCGGTGGTTGCCCTTCTTTTCAGATCCAGGTCGCCCGTGATGGCTGCGCCACCGATGCTTTTTGGACTGCCAGTGCAGATGGATACCCAGATCACCCTCCATTTTGATATGCATGCTGTGATGTGGCATAGGCACGTGACGACTGTACTAGTAGATCAGGGCGGACCCTACCTTGTACCCCATAGATTCGAGGCCTGGTATAGGGAGGGCCTGTATGGCTTTGAGGGACCCCAGAGAGATTCTCCGATCCCTATGGAGGACGACCCGATCCTATTGCAGCCAGCCGAGTATGGTGGCGAGGTGATCGATCCCGACCTGCTGCAGGAGCTGCCGTCCCCAGGACGTTCTGAGATTGACGGCCACGAGGAGGGTGACGCTGTGGATACTGACGAGGAGGATCCCGAGGAGGACCCAGAGGAGGATCCCGAGGAGGACCCAGAGGAGGACCCCGAGGAGGACCCCGAGGAGGAGCCTGAGGAGGACTGAGTCCTACTGTCGCTGGTTAGACTTTTGGATATAGTGAGAGCGTAGGTGTCGCGACCATAGGTTGAGATTTTCTTTTGGAGGTCTGTACTTAACGCTCGATCAGATATATATATATATATATTGTTGTGTTCCTTTTGTAAAAGTGTTCTTGTCTTTTCATACTACCCTATATCTTGAGCATGTATGCATGTGTAGAAGGCACGCTTCCGCAGGTTTCAGGTTTGCGCTAGACCATAGCGTCGTCTGGCCGCGATGTCCGTCCTGGGCCGTCGCTAGTCGTAGGCCAGGCGTACGCAGGGTTCTTCACGATATGAGCAGGGATGTCGCGGGCTCGATTGGGGTTCGGGGCGTGACATCCGCCTTTCGAGTGGTATCAGAGCAAGGTCAGCTCGATACGAGACCGTTCGAGGAATTGGAGTGATAAGGCTGATGATTTTGGGGTAGCTAGCTAGACAGACCTTAGACCTAAGGATCAGGAAGGGTAGAATGCATGAATTGATTGGCGCATGTGCTTGCAGAGTTAGATGAGTAGTCTGGTACGACTATGGACTATGGTGTTTTAAACTAATCTGCAGATGCGTCAGGACCTGAGGTAAGGTTCTAAAGCATAGCCCCGTGAGTAGGGTGCTTGAGTGCTGCTTGCTGATTGAGTAACTGCTAATTATTGATGCTTGTGTTTGTATGCCTAGTCGGCTGTCGTGCGCTGCGTGACCATCATGCATTGCATGGTTTCTGCATCAAGAGAAAATGGTTTAAAATGAAGTCGATTCAAAATAAAGATTTGGGGTTTGAAAAGCGCATGCATCATATTTTATTGGGCTGGGTAACCGTCAGCCTGGTATGGGACAGGTCTGACGGGACGTCTAAAAACTGTGATGAAGCGTGGTATGGGACACGTGGAACGGGATTCTCTCTGGCTGTGGGTAACTCAGGACAACTGTTCGCACCAAGAAATGAGGAGGGCGGGGAGTGGTCGCCGGGGCAGAGACCCGATCAAGGAGCGGCTCCCGACAGGCTTCTAGTTGAGGTGGCGAACAGAGTGGCCTGGGTTAGGCATCGTCAGGGTTGAGTCTAGGTGTCTTCCGAGTCCAATTGCATTTAAAAGCTGCAGCGAACTTTACATGCATATTCATGTCAGTAGACGCGACAGCAGGCGAAAGCTTGATTGTTAGTCATAGGATTTCAAATTCCTGAATGGAATTTTATTTGGTTTAGGTGTGAAAAAGGACTAGTAAAATGAGCAATAGGGGCAGAAGACCCAGTGCTGGTGCGTCGAGTTCAAGGGCTCCTGCACCTGAGGGAGACCCAAGGATAGAGGAAATGATGAGGGTGCTGACTGAGGTTAGCAATCTGATGGGTAGGCAAGCTGCTGAGAGAGCTGCCACTGTTGCCCAAGCAGCTGAGGCCGCCTTGGCCGCTGCAAATGGAGCCCATGGGGCAATGGGCATGGAAATGGAGGACGTCAGACCCATCATATCGTGGAGCAGTTCCTGAAGCTGCAACCGCCTAAGTTCGATGGCATGGGAGGACCCGAAGTAGCTGCCTCGTGGATCGAACAGCTAGAGAAAGCATTCACCGTGCTTGGGTGCACGGACGAGGAGAAGGTCTCGTTGGCAACATATCAGCTTCAGAACACTGCTGATGACTGGTGGAAGGCCACCAGAGGGCGAGTCTTTCCTGATGGCATGAGGCCAAACTGGGCTGCTTTCTGTGCAGCGTTCAACGGAAAGTACTTCTCTGAGGCAGCCCAGGAGAGGAAAATGGAAGAGTTCATTAGACTTCGCCAAGGGTCGATGACTGTGGACCAATACGAGGGCGAGTTTGCCAGGCTATCCAAGTTCGCTCGAAGGCTGATCGAGGACCCATGGGACAAAGCCAGAAGATTCAGAGAAGGTCTGAGACCCGAGCTGAAAAGTATGATAATCGCCACCGGACTGAGAGACTACAATGAGATTTATGAACGAGCTCTGGCGATAGAGCGAGATCTGCAGGAGAAGGCTGCCGCATCTGGACCGCGGTTTATGCCAGGGAGGAACTTCAGAGATTTCGGCAAGAGGCCGATGAAGGACACCCGCAGGTTCGTCCCACCTGCGAGGAGAACTTTGGGAAAGCCATCACACCCCGGGAATCAGAACTGCCGTGATTGTGGCAGAAGGCATGGGAACAGCCCTTGCCCGAAGAAGACTGGGGGATGCTTCAAATGTGGTCAGTTGGGGCACATTCAGAGGAACTGCCCGAAGAATGGTCCAAGACCCCCGTTCCAACCGCAGCAGCAGCCGCAGATGGTCAATGCTCCGCAAGGAATTCTGAACCGTCCACCTGCTCAGGGACGAGTCTATGCAGTGGCGCGCAAGGATGCTGAGAATGCGCCAGGGGTGATCACAGGTACCATTTCTCTCTGTGGTCACACCGCCTATGCTTTATTCGATCCTGGTGCATCCCATTCGTTCATATCTGCACGTTTTGCTGCATTGGCTGGAATAGAAACTAGACCGTTGGATGTTATGTTGCATGTGGCCACCCCGTTGAAGGATAGAGTAATTGTTGTGATAGGATGTGAGGGGTGTGAGATAACTTTAGGAGATAGAGTTGAGAAGATTGACTTAGCTGTCCTGCCCATGTATGATTTCGACGTAATTGTCGGCATGGATTGGTTGGTTAGACATGGAGCAGTTATTGACTGCAGTAGAAGTATAATAAGGCTGAACCCAGTAGATGGGCCTGAGTATGAGTTTAAAGGAAACCGAGGTGGAACCTCAATACCTTGGATTTCGGCACTAGAAGCAACCAAGCTGATGGATCAGGGTTGCTTAGGATTTCTAGCATCAGTAATAGATTCCTCGACACAAGAAGTGAAGCTAGAGGACGTGCCAGTAGTGAGAGACTACTCGGACGTATTTCCTCAGGAATTGCCTGGCTTGCCACCAGAGCGTGAAGTAGAATTTGTGATTGAGTTGGCACCTGGGACTGAGCCAATTTCAAAGGCACCGTATAGGATGGCACTATCTGAACTGAAGGAATTGAAAGTGCAGATGCAAGAGCTGCTGGATAAAGGATTTATCCGCCCCAGTGCTTCACCGTGGGGAGCTCCCGTGCTGTTTGTTAAGAAGAAGGATGGCACGTTGAGGCTGTGTATAGACTACAGACAGCTGAACCAAGTAACAGTCAAGAACAAGTATCCTCTGCCAAGAATTGATGATTTGTTCGATCAACTGGAAGGAGCGTGTGTGTTCTCCAAGATAGACCTAAGGACAGGCTACCACCAGTTGAGGATCAAGAAGGAAGACATCCCGAAGACGGCTTTCAGAACCAGATACGGGCATTATGAGTTTACTGTCATGCCATTTGGATTGACAAATGCCCCAGCCGCGTTTATGGATATGATGAATCGTGTATTCAAGGAGTTTTTGGATCGATTCGTGATAGTCTTCATCGACGACATATTGGTGTATTCGAAGAATTCTGAAGACCACGAAGAACACTTGAGGATCGTTCTACAGACACTAAGGGAACATTCCTGTACGCCAAGTTCAGCAAGTGTGAGTTTTGGCTCAATAGAGTGGCGTTCCTTGGACATATAGTGTCTGGCGAAGGAATATCGGTAGATCCAGCAAAGATCGAGGCAGTAGAGAAGTGGCCGAGGCCTACAACCGTAACTGAAGTAAGAAGTTTCCTTGGATTGGCTGGGTATTACAGACGCTTCGTGGAAGGTTCTCCGCGATAGCCGCTCCAATGACAAGGTTGTTGAAGAAGGAATCGAAGTTTGAGTGGACAGCGAAGTGCGAGGGAAGCTTTCAGGAGCTAAAGGATCGACTAACTTCCGCGCCAGTATTGACCATCCCATCCGGACCTGGGGGATTTGAGATTTACAGCGATGCTTCGCTAAGAGGTCTGGGATGTGTTCTAATGCAGCATGGACGAGTAGTGGCTTATGCGTCTCGACAGCTAAGGCCGCACGAGATGAATTACCCAACGCACGACCTGGAGTTGGCTGCTATAATTTTTGCGTTGAAGATTTGGAGGCATTATCTGGTGGGAGAGAAATTCCAGATTTACACAGATCACCAGAGTCTGAAGTATTTGTTTTCGCAGAAGGAACTGAACATGAGGCAGCGTCGATGGATGGAGCTACTGAAGGACTACGATTGCGATATCCTGTACCATCCAGGAAAGGCGAATAAGGTGGCGGATGCTCTGAGCCGAAAGTCGAGCATCGCGCATATGATGGTAAAGGAATGGACGCTGCTAGAAGAAATCAGAGACTCTGAATTCAAGTTGAGGTAGGAAGTCTCTCAAGCCTAATGGCTACTCTACAGATCGAGCCAGAGATTCAACTGAAGATCAAAGAATTGCAGTCTACGGACCCTGATATCCAGAAGATCGTGATGATGGATGCAGAAGAGAGGAAAGATGATTTCAAGGTGACTGAAGACGGGATGTTAAAGTTTAAAGGGCGACTGTGTGTACCAAATGACGAAGAGCTAAAGGAAAGAATCTTGGCTGAGGCTCACAGGAGCAATTATAGCATCCACCCTGGAAGTACGAAAATGTACCAGAACCTACGTCAGCACTACTGGTGGAACGGAATGAAGGTGGATGTGGCTAAGCATGTAGCCAAGTGCTTGACATGCCAGCAAGTGAAGGCGCAACATTGCAAGCCTGGAGGACTGCTACAACCATTGGAGATCCCAGAGTGGAATGGGAGCACATTACCATGGATTTCGTGACGGGACTGCCGAGAAGTCAGAGAGGAAATGACTCAATCTGGGTGGTAGTAGACAGGCTGACCAAGTTCGCGCATTTCATTGCAGTACGAAAGGATTCCACATTGGAGAAACTGGCAGAACTGTACGTGAGGCAGATAGTAAGACTGCATGGGTGCCAGTAAGTATTGTGTCAGATAGGGATCCTCGCTTCACAGCCACATTCTGGAAGAGTCTGCAGGGTGTTTGGGAATAGAGTTGAGATTCAGTACAGCTTACCACCCTCAGACTGATGGACAGTCGGAAAGGACCATACAGACCTTGGAGGACATGCTGAGGGCGTGTGTAATAGACTTCAAAGGTGGCTGGGAAGAACAGTTACACTTGGTGGAATTTGCCTACAACAATAGTTATCAGCAGAGTATCAGAATGGCACCGTTCGAAGCACTGTATGGGAGAGTGTCACGCCCCGAACCCCAATCGAGCTCGCAACATCCCTGCTCATATGTAACGAACCTTGGCGTACGCCTGGCCTACGACTAGCGACGGCCCAAGACGGACATCGCGGCCAGACAACGCTATGGTCTAGCGCAAAACCTGAAACCTGCGGAAGCGTGCCTTCTACACATGCATACATGCTCAAGATATAGGGTAGTATGAGAAGACAAGAACACTTTTACAAAAGGAACACAACACAATATATATATATATATCTACTATCGAGCGTTAAGTACAGACTTCCAAAATGAAAACCTCAACTGTGGTCAAGACAGCTACGCTCGCACTAACCCAAAAAAAATCCTAAGCCAGCAATCAGTGGAACTCAGTCCTCCTCAGGCTCCTCCTCGGGATCCTCCTCGGGGTCCTCCTCTGGGTCCTCCTCTGGATCCTCCTCGGGGTCCTCCTCGGGGTCCTCCTCTGGGTCCTCCTCTGGATCCTCCTCATCAGCGTCCATAGTGTCACCCTCCTCGTGGCCGTCAATCTCAGAACGTCCTGGGGACGGCAACTCCTGCAGTGGGTCGGGATCGATCACCTCGCCACCATACTCGGCTGGCTGCAACAGGATCGGGTCGTCCTCCATAGGGATCGGAGAATCTCTCTGGGGTCCCTCAAAACCAAACAGGCCCTCCCTATACCAAGCCTCGAATCTATGGAGTACAAGGTAGGGTCCACCCTGATCTACTAGTACAGTCGTCACGTGCCTATGCCACATCACAGCATGCATATCAAAATGGAGGGTGATCTGGGTATCCATCTGCACTGGCAGTCCAAAAAGCATCGGTGGTGCAGCCATCACGGGCGACCTGGATCTGAAAAGAAGGGCAACCACCGCCCGTGAGTCGAGGACTCAGCAAGCTCACCACTAATCCTAGCGTAGGGTAGCATATACTAGTGGGGTCGGTCCTATCCAGTGGACTAGGTTTGCGTGCCAGGGTTTAGACACTCTCAGTTCCCTCGGTACCAGACCCTCATCGCATAAGTAGGCAGGCAAGACATATCAATGCAAATCATAATATACAGACGGGCAACAATAAACAGTTAACCATAATGCCATATGCCAATGATGCAGGCCTTAGTCGGCCATAACGGATCCCAATGGATCATGCCCGTCTATCACTCCAATTCCCATCAGGGCTCATCCAACAGTGCCACTCGGCAAATTTCCTCAACTGCGTATCTGACGCCTTACGTTGGTTACTCCCTTTTCTCTCCGTTTCCCCGCGTAACAACGCCTCTGGGGCACCTTCTCATGTCACATCCCTGGTGACTCATGCCATGCTCTCAATGTATGCGAGGCCCACATGATTTCAACCAACAATTCAGTCATAGAGCATGCATGCAATGGCATATAAGTACAAGTACAGAGCACATCAAGAAGTCATCAAAGTAATCACGTGCTCGTCAAGCCAAACTATAAGAGATCGAGTGCCTCACACACGGTTCCTCTACCAGCCAGGCTCGATAGAACATTTCATACTATTCTCTGGTTAAAACCCATATACTTTTGAACCCCATCTTAGCGGACTCAGTAACTCGACCTAAACCCCATTCGCCCATGTTAGTTCCCGGGGAGTTAGTAACCCACGATTAACGATTTAGTGTTCTAATAAGTCTCCAGGTGTAAATGATTTAGGCTTGGCTTGGGTTAAGGCCCAATTAGTAGATTTGGGTTCGAATGGGCCTAAAGCCCGTTCTAAAGGTCAAGGCCCACAAGGGTAGTTAGGTCCACCAGGGTAAGTCGGCCCATTACAGTGTTTTAAGCCCATTAGTCAAGTTGAGCCCATTAAGGTTCAAGGTCCAATGAGGTGGGTTAGGCCCATTAAGGTTCACAAGGGCCCATGGTTTAATTCTAAATTCAATTATATAATTCAGGCCCATTTTTATAATTAAATTCGTGTAGGGCCCAAGCCCATTTTCTAAGACTAGCCTATTAAGCCCAAATAGGTCATTTTGGGCCCAGTTTGATGTCCTAAGCCCATGTACATTAATGGGCCTCATATCTTAACATTTCAATTTGTAATTTGGGCCCAATTAATACAAATTTTCGTCCATGAGTGGCCCATTAGTTAATTTAGGTCCAATATGATTTGTTTAGGTAGATTTCCCGATAGACCCCGGCAACCAAATCCAGTCCAAAATTTCATTAATCGCGAGGAGAGCTCACGGGACCCGATCGGTGCATTTGGGGCACGCAAATCGAGGCGAAGTCAAAATCGGTTGTCACATCAATCGGATGTCAACAAAGTCAATCAATCACAACATCAATGGGCACAACTTCCAAGGCAAATCATTCAAGTCAATCAAGTGTCATTCAAGTCCTAATCAAAGTCACTATCCAAACCTAACCCCACTAAATTTCATTTTATTCTTGAAAATAGATTATAATCTATCTTCACTCTCTCTCCTCCCCCATTTGGATTTTCCGGCCTCGAACCCCTTTTCTCTCTCCCTCTCTTCTTCTTCGTTTTCCTTGTCGCTTGCTTTCAACCTTCTTTTTCGCACCGTCCTCCGTGGAGACAACGCGCCGGCCACTCGCACCGTCCCAACGCCGACCGTGTACACAGATGCGGCCGCCGACCCAAACGCCTCATTCCTCGTCGCCCTCGACCCCCCCCCCCCCCGGCCACGGCACCGTTTGTCCGCACCGACCCCACAGCATGGACTTCGCCTTGTAAGCCTCCCTAGCCTCCATCTCTTTCATTTCCATACCACATGTTTGGCCTTGGAAGGTCACGGAACGGCCCATCTCATCTCAACAAAGACCCTCTTCTCTCGGGTTTTCTAGCCGCCGCCCACCGCCACCATCGTCGTCGTCGTCCGGCCAACGTCGCCGCCGTCCAGCCTCCGTGACTCTCGTGAGCCACCCTTTGCCCTTCTTCTTTGTTATTTTTCGTGGCTTGTGCACACCCATGAACCGGCCCACGTTCTCACTATCTCTCTCTTCCTCTCGTCAGGTTTTCGTCGCCGAGAAGAACGCCGGCCGCCGTTCCACCTTCCCTCGGCCGTCCAAGCGCGCCACTTTCCTCGGTCCCCTCTAGGTAAGCTTCACTCCCTAATCTTTGGCCTAGGTTAGTTTTGCATAGTTTATGGATTGTGAGTTTAGTAGTTAATCAAGGTGATTAGAGTATAATATGGGCGATTATGCAAATTGGGCTTTAAGGCTAACCTTGAGGTATAATGGCCAGAGCGTGAGTGCCATTTGAGGTATCATTTTGGCCCCTTTACATTATATATATGGGCTGCAAATATTGCAAGTAGGCGTGTGGGATTGTGGCCAAAGCAAGCTTAACGGCCTAGTGACCTAATGTTTCTGATAAGTGGGCCGTTTGGACTCTGGGCCCTAAGTTTTAATAATGGTACCATATATGGACGAAATCACATTGAGTGGGCCCAAACTATAATTTGGAATATTAAAATATGGCCACCATTAATGTACTGGGGCTTAGGACCGCATTTGGTGGGCCAAAATAACCTAATTGGGCTTACTTAGGCTAGTCCTTGAAAAGGGGCTTAGGGCCCTGACAGAATTGAATAATTATATGGGCCTAAATATTTATATTAACTTGAATTAATTCTGGGCCTAAGATTGGTCTATGGCCTTTGAACCCTAATTGGGCCCAACTTATTTAATAGGCCCCAACTTGGCTAATGGGCCTAACACACTTCATTGGACCTCGCATCTTTTGGGCCCGAACTTGACTAATGACTTAAAACCGTATTGGGCCGACTTACCCTAAGTGGACCCTAACTACTTTATGGCCTTGAACTTTAGAACGGGCTGCAGGCCCATTCGAACCTGAATCCACGAACGAGCCTTAACAAGCCTAAGCCTAATTCAACCTACACCCGGGGGTTATTAAACACCAAATCATTCATCGCGGATACTAACTTCCCAGGGCTAACCAGGGCGATTGGGCTTAGGCCGAGTTACCTAGTCCGCCAAGATTGGTGTTCAATTTAGATGGGTTTTTTAACCAGAGTATGGTATGAATATTATATTGAGCCTGCCTGGCCGAGGAACTGTGTGTGGGGCATTTGATCTCTATAGTGTGGTCTTGCGAGCCCGTGGTATTTTCGATGACTTTCTTGATGTGCTCTGTGCGTGTGCTTGTAACCATTGCATGCCTGCTCTAATGTCTGAATTGCTGGTTGCAATCATGTGGGCACCGCTACATTGCAGAGCATGGCATGAGTCCACCAGAGATTGACAAGAGAAGGTGCCCAGAGGACGTCGTTAACGCGTGGAATGACGGAAAAGGGAGAAACAACGTAAGGCGTCAGATACGCATTGAGGAATTTGCCGAGTGCACTGTTGGGTGAGCCCTGATGGGAATTGAGTGATAGACGGCTGATCCATTGGGATCCGTTTATTGGCCGGTTGAGGCTTGTATCAGCTTGCATATGCATAATTTTTGACTGTTCTTGTGCCCCGTCTGTATGATGATTAAACTTGTAATTGCTATGAATTTGCACGTTTGTTTTATGCATTTTGGGTCTGGTACCGAGGGTTAACTGAGAGTGTCTGAACCCCTGGACCGCGAACCTGTCCATAGCGTCGTCTGGCGCGCGATGTGTATCCCTGGGCCCAGTCCTATTTCGCCGGCCAGGCGTACGCAGGGTCTTCCGATATGGCAGGATGTCGCGGGCTCGATTGGGGTATCGGGCAGTGACATCCCCGTTCGAAGTGGTATCACAAGAGCACCTTCAGCTCGATAAGGGTAGACCGTTCAGAGTGGAGTGATAAGCTTACGATTTTGGGGTAGTTTGCCTAGCAGACCCTACACCTAATGTTCGGAACATGTTAGACCATGCATTGATTGATTGCGCATGTGCTTGGCCAGAGTTAGCATGATTAGTCTGGTATGACGTGTGATGAGGTTTTAAAACATACTAATCTGCAGATGCGTCAGGCACCTGAGGTACGGTTTCTAAAGGCATAGCCCCATGAGTAGGGTGCTTGAGTGCTATTTGGCGGATTGATTAGCCTGTCAGATTTTTCGATGACTTAGTGGTTGTATGCTTAGTCCCGCTGTTGCGAACGCTGCTTGACCAGCATGCATTGCACGATTTCATGCATCAGAAACAAAATGGTTTGAAAGAATCGATTTTAAAAAGGAAGCTTTGATGATTTTGAAGGCGCATGCTCAATTTTGTTGGGCTGGGTAACCGTCAGCCTAGTTTGGGAACAGCTCTGACGCGAAATACGTCTAAAAACTGTGTAAGCGTGGTATGGGACACGTGGAACGGGATTCTCTCTTGGCTGTGGTGTAACATCAGGACACTGTTTCGCCACCAAGAAATGAGGAGGGCGGGTGAAGTGGTGCCGGGCAGAGACCCGATCACGAGCGGCTCCTCACAGGTCTTCTAGTTGAGGGTGGCGAATAAGGTGGCCTGGGTTAGGATCGTCAGAGTAGTCTAGTGTCTTCGAGTCCAATTGCATCAAAGCTGCAGGACGAACTTTACTTCATTTCATGTCAGTAGACGCACAGTAGGGCTGAAAGCTTGATTGTTAGTCTGGGAGGATTTCAAATTCCTGAATGGAATTTTATTGGTTTAGTTGTGCAAAAGGACTAGTACAATACAATTAGGGGCATAAGACCCAGTGCTGGTGCCGTCTAGTTCAAGGCTCCTGACCTTAGGGAGAACCCAAGGATAGAGGATAATGATGATGTTGCTGACGCGGGTTGCAATCTGATGGGTATGGACAAGCTGGCTGAAGCGCTGCACCAGGTTGCCCAAAGCAGCTGAAGGCCGCCTTGGCCGCTGCAAATGGAGCCCATTGGGGCAATGGGG
>JAGVVM010018302.1:0-16220 GCA_019149425.1 Psidium friedrichsthalianum
CCAGAGATAAACACAAGAACGAGTTCAACTGATCCTGAGAACACAATAAATGCTTAAACTCATAAGCAACACCAGCAAAATGAGAAAAAAAAAAAAACAAAGAACAAAGGAAAAGCTTGTCATTTGTGAATAAGATGCTTCTTTACTAGTATTAACAGTATCTATCAGCAGGGAAAATGTTTTACGATGCATGCTAGCCATTAGAAAGTACAAAAGTCAAAGTTTTGGTAAGGATAATAAAGAAGCACCGTGCAAACACAATATGTAAAAATTTCGGAAGACAATGAGGAAAGCAAATCAAGTTATTGGCATGTACACTATGCTCAACTCCATTGAAAAAGAATCCACGAATATGTGTTGACCAAGTTATTAAACAAGACAACACAAAATTTGACCTTAGAAATTAGCTGTACAATGTACCCTAATGAGGCAGGTACTTTTTTGCATACTAATTTGTAGCATGCGGTAAGATATGTCGCTTGGACCCTCATCAATAGTAGCTTGACCTCAACTTTCTACCAAAAACTGTTCATGTTCTGAACTCTACATTCCAACCACTTGGGAGCTACAACTGATTATTAGGTGGTAATTGCCATCACTTGCTGACATTGATTTTAAGGACAAATCCAAAGTCTACATGGATATAATTTGACGCTATGAGATCAAAAACTGAGGTTCTTTATCATTTGTTGCCCCCATGCAAACATAAGATTTCTCAAGGTGGTACCACTAATCAAACTTGTGGAGTCATGTCAATGGGAATGTGTGCCAAATGACTTTTATTTTGTAAACAGTCAATGCCAATGTACAAAGTCTACTCAAGAATTAGACATCAATATATAAAGTTTTGACTCTTCATGTCATAAATTACTTAACAGAATTACCATAATGCCGACCCTTGATCACACTGTGATATGATGGCATGTTACTGACGCGAAGTATCAAATAGGCATTCTTATTCCTTATGCTTTATAGATCAGTATGACACCAACTTTATAAGTCTATTGTTCACAAACTTTGTAAGCAACGTTGGACGTGATATTGGGCTAGCACATCCAGAAACAACCAAAATGGCTCATCAGAAGATAAAAGCAAAAAAAAAAGATGAACAATATAGTAATCTTCAAAAAATCAAGGGGAGGGGGGAGAGAGAGAGGCTAAATTCATTTGATATCACAACTGAAGTCTCAAACTCTCAAAAGTAAAAAGACACCCACAGCCGATCATCATTAGGGACTCCATTGTTCTGGTTGTTGATGGCAAGTGATGCAGGGTAGAAGTTCTCCACTTGTTTATAGTGATATCAGGCTGTCAGCCTACTGTGTGAATAAATGATCTTTTGCTCATAATTTCGATGATAAAATCATGCTTTTGGAAAAAATTATATAACAGACTGAGAGATCTGGCATTTGGAGCACATCATGATTGTTATTGGTAGCTGAATCAAGGCTAGCTGATATATGCTCTCACAAGTCCAAAGCTTGCATGTTATAAACAATCATTTTGATGAGATTTTTGAATCCATCCATCAATTGAGTCACCTTTCCCAAACCCAAAGAAAAAGGTGAAAGACTCGATTCTCCAAGTCTTTCCTCTGCAATTATTACAAACCAGAGCCCTAACTTTAGATGAACTGGGGTTTCAATATCTAGAAATCTGATGTATTGCCTACATTACATTACAAACCAAGCATCTTACTTCAGATTCAGCTGCATCTAATGGCCAGCAGAATGCCATCTCAGACATTTCTAACGAGTTTTCAAATGCCACAAAGCACAAGTACTCATAATGCAGGCTTGGTGAAAGTTTACAGAAGACCATAACATAGGATCGTGCAGACACTTTTCCCCAAATGCTAAAAGAGATAATTCACCATGCTGAATTAGAATTAATGAGTGTACCTTATCGCTCAAGGGTTCCAACCTTAGGCTCTCTTCTGTCATCTGTACAGTGGAACTGACCTTTTTGGCCGCATAGTCTCCATCACATGATTTATCACTGTCTGCAAAGGTCTAGATGGAAGTCACTATTGGGTCCAACTCCAAGCACTCATATTATTGCTTGCAAACTCATGACAATCCAGCAGGAACAATCACATTACCTGACCAGCCCATCCACATTCCATTCGAAAACACCTCCACATTGCGAACTCCCTACAAGAAAGGTACGGAAGCAAAATCCCAATGACTAGAACAATATATATCACCCGGAAGAAAACGTACATCAAACTCATAGAATTGACATACCCGCTTTGGACGATATGAAAGAGAGACTTCTCTCAACTTTCTGTCCCCCTCGGCACTGCAACGCATGAAAAGATGAGATGAACGGAAATTGAAGCAGCACATAAAGTCACAAACCACCAACATGCTCGGAATATACATCCCCAATACAGGCACGGCGAAATGAGCAACCTTTGGACAAAACAAGTTGCTGTAAAATCCAGGCTTGCTAAGATCCTCACAGTCAATACCAAGAAGCTCCACTTTCTGCTCCAACTCTCTCAATTTCGTCATATCAGAAACCCCACCTTTAGAATGCTGCAATCTCGCCTCTGTAACTACAATGTCAGCACCAATCCAAGCCAAAAGAACCCAGTACGAGCCAGAACTCACAGCCCTGAAGGCACTTGCAAACTCGTAGACGGCACGAGTCGAGAGACTGAGGCAAGAGAAGTACCTTGTGGTCTGCTCTCCGTCCTGGAACAGCGGACGGAGCGACGCAGAGCTGTGGATAAACCTGAAGATCCATCGAGCGTCATCTTGACGAACAATATGGGGCAAGAATTGAGATGGCGAGCCTGAGCGACACCGAAGGGCATTGTCCGCGTCTCGTATGGAGATTTTCTTTGTTCTTTTTCTGTAAGGAAATTTTCATTGGTAGAACTATAGCAACTTCTACAAGAACATTTGCCACAGCATCGTAACATAATCGGCCATCGATCTCGCTGAAACTCACCTCATCACTGATGACCACACGCCGAAATTTTCTTCTATAATGATTACGGTTTTGGAAGAGATGATCCGCGCCCAGTTTCGGTATCCAAGAACATCCCAGTACAGAGAATAATAATCACACCAATTGATGCTTTTTGGGGAACGCTAACAGATTGACAAAACACAAACATCTTATAAATTCAAATGGAACAATGACGCAAATAATCTCTAAACTTTGACTTAATATGCAACGTAATTCCAGAACTTTTAATTTGATCAATATGGTTCATAAACTTTAACTCAATGTATAATGTGATCTCTAAACTTTTAATTTGACCAATATGGCCTATGAGCTTTGGAACAAGTGTTCAATATAGTTTTTTTTATTAATTCAAGCGTATGGACTAAGTTGAACTTGTTTCTAAAATTCAGGAATCATTTTGGTCAAATTGAAAGTTTAGGGACTACATTACATATTGAGTTAAAATTTATGGACCACATTAGTTAAATTAAAGATTCAGAGACTACATTGTACATTGAGTCAAAGTTTAGAGACTACATTGCAAATTGAGCCAAAGTTTAAGAATCATTTGTGTCATTTTCCAATCCATATTTATATCTAGATCGAGAAAGAAAAATTTACAAATTTAAATTTAACTCTAAAGCGAGATAGAAAAGTTACAAAATTTGATCAAAATACTTTCAGATAAATTCACTATTGAACACACCAAAGGAGGAGCTTCAAAGATTTGTGAAATTTTCAATTTTGCTAAAAGAAAAACTTACCCATGTCCCTTCTAAACAGCTTTTTATTTTCACCGAGCTGCTCCTTCCACACATGTTACACATTTCCTTCATTTTTGTCTTCCTCTGAACTTATTGTCGATTATTATAATATAAGCAAGCACTAGTTATATACTGGAGTAAGGAAATGTTAGTTTTAGTTGCAAATGGTTTACTTTATTTTGTTAGACTATTCTCATGGCTGAGAATTTTTCGACTTTGATTTTTGGATCAAATTTACTACAATTTACTTTAAAATGAAATATTCTAGTCCATGTATGCATTGTACACAATATACTCATTGATTATCCTCTTATTTGTGCTTAAGTTATTTTTTAATAATAGTTTCCTAGTACAAAAAAATAAAGAAATAAACAACTCCTCAATAGAATAACTAGCTTTGTTTTCTCAAAAACACAATAATTAGTAAGCTATCTACCAAATAAAAATTTGACGAAAAAAATCGACCAAATAAACTAATTTTTGAAAAAAAAAAAAAAGCTATGCTAATTTTGTTCCAAATGGAAAAAGAAAAGGCAGAGAGAGAGAGAGAGAGAGAGAGAGAGGGGGTATTAAGAAGAGTGCGCCCCACATCTAACCTTAATAAATGTTGCTTGAGAGGAGCATGGGTAGTTTCACTCTAGTAAATTGAAACAAATGAAAAAAAAAATGGTAAGAAATAATCTTAAATCAAGAATGGGATCCGCAAGGATCGATATAGTCAATTCAATGTAGAAAGCAATGTGAGGAGCCAATAATGGGGGGCGGGCCTTTTTTTTGTCGATTTTGCTTTTATTTTCCTAAAGAGATATGCACTATTCGTGGTCTCATGCAATTATATTTAAGGAAAATTTCAAATAAACGCTTGAAGTGAAAGTGTTTTTTTAAAAGATTGTCCAAAGTGAATATTATGTTGAATAAGGGCCTCGAGTAACAAATTCTATCTCAAATAAGGATTTAAAGTGGCAAACTTAGTTTTAAAGAAAGCCCCAACATCACCAACTAGCCAAATTGTAATGCAATCAGAGGCATTTCGTCCAATAGCCCTTTGCTGTTTTTGTGTTTTCTTCCTCTTCTTCTTTCCTCTCTTTTTGTTTTTGTTTTCTTTTCTCCATTTTCGTTTGCCTTCTTGGACAGCATAGCGGCATTGAGGTCAAAGCCGGTGATCATCATGGTCTCGACAATGCGCAAGGTTTCATTGAGGCGGACGAGAAGACAAAAGCGAGTAATGAGTGTGTCGAAGGCACTCTTGTGGAGGAAGCCAAAGTCGAGGCTGGAGAGGGCGCAAAGGATGTTGTCCATGGCAAAGAGGGAGATCCTAGAGGCGAGGATGTGGAAGGAAGAAGAAAGAAAAGGGAAAAGACAAAAAAGAAAAAAAGAAAAAAAGAAAACATGACTAAAAAGAGAGAAAAGAAAGAAAATCAAAGACAGAGATTTTGAAAAAAAAAAAAAAGAGAGAAAGAGACAACAAAAAAGGTTTTTGATGAAAATGCCCCTGGTCTAATTTGTTACTTCAAACCTTTACTTGAGACAATATTTGCTTTAGGGTCTCTTTAAAGAAAATACCTCCACTTCAAGCCCCTATTTAAATTTTTATTGTATATTTATTTACGGAATTAATATGATGCCAATAATGAAATTACACTTCAGCTCAAACTTTAACTCTATTAGCGGATTCTTTTTTTTTTTTATCACCTGTGCATATGTACAGAATAGAGGTGGCAAAATGGGTTAAGAATGTGAGTCATAAATGGATTGTTTAACAAACTTAAGTGGGTCATAAATGGGTCACTTATTAACTTAATGGGTCTTAAATGAATTCTAAATTGGCTACCTTTACTATCATAAGTAAATCATAAAAAAGATTTTCTAATTCTTTTACTTTCTTTTTTTTATTTTCTTTAATTTTCTTTTTTCATTTTTGTTTTTGTTTTTACTTTTTCATTTTTCTTCCTTTCTTTTCCTTTTTTTTTCCTAACAAATCTGACAAGGGTTGTCGACAGACCCAAACCCAACTCAACCAACCTGTTTAACCGGTCTACGAGCCGCACACGAATTTTTATGACTCGCTTTAGACAGTGGAGTTCGGCGAGCCATAGCCTATATCCCTAAGATTCACTTCGCAAATCGGAAGATTACATTCTTCATCGCAGGTTTAATTTGTTCTTCTTAAACTTAACTAATTATCCACCAATTTGAAGAATGCAAAGTTCGCGTACCCGATCACCATAACCTTGCTCTCCTTGGCGCTGGATGTCCACCTGCTCGACGCCCTTCATCCCCTCCACCGTGCGCCGCATCCGCCACTCGCGCCCCTCGCAGTCCAGCTTCACAGAATAAACATCTTGAATGCGTCATTTTGGTTTTCACCTTATTTGTTGGTTTAAACTTTCGAACAATTTGTTGGAAATATGGGAAAATTAATGGGTGAATGAGAAATTGACCTCAAATGAAAAAGACACCCTTGAGTTGGAAGTGGGAAGTGAATAGTCCCACATTGGAGAAAAAGGAGGCCTCAAAACACTTTATATAGAGTTACACTCTTTAGGAGTAGTAACTATTATGATAAGCCCTATGCCTCGCGCGCAGGCGCAGGGGGGTTGCAAATCCCAGGCCCGACGAGCTGAAACTTGGGCGTGGGCGCACGAATGTCGGACCGGAAGGTGGGCCTCGCGACAGGCCCAGTTTTGCCTCGAATTTAATTTTCTCCAACTCAAAATTGCTATTTCCCGTAGTCAGCATCCGTCATTATTTCGAATTTAATCATCCGATTATTTTTATTCAGCCGTTTTATTTATTTACGTTACGGATTTAATCGCCGTTTTTAATCAGCCGTTTTATTTATTCACGTTACGGATTATAACCGCTGGTTTTAATCGGCCGTTTTCTCCTGTAACGGCAGACTTATTACGCCGTTTAATTATGCTCGGCCGTTTCTCTTGTAACGGCAAATTAATTCTGCGACCGTTCCAATGTTTATTTGACGGAAAAGCCCCCCCACTATTAGCTATAAAAGGGTGGCCTCCCCTTCGTTTCTAAGCAGATCAATCATCCGCTCTTCCTCCTCTCCAGTACTCTCTCTGCAGTGTTCCTCCTTTCGATAGTGTTCCGGTTCCACTTGTTCAGATTCGCCGAGAGCCTTGAGGTGTTGTGCTCACCTCTTCGCTGCTGCCGTTGTATCCTGGGAAACAGACGTCCGATCAACCTCGAGCACGTACCGGAGGAGACGAATCTGTTTTAAGGAGACTGTGTGAAACACAGGCCTCGGTATTCGTGCTAGTATCGACTCAATTTCCATTTACTTATAGTGATTTCAATTTATTTCATTTTGCCTTTAATTTGTATATTGTTTGTGGCGGTTAGATTAACGCAAGTTTGAATTTGTGATAACACAATTAAGTCAATTGCGTAATTCCAGACTCCAAACATGTTGGCTAAGTTTCGACCTGGAAAAATGGATTTTCATAATGAAAAAGACATTATACAGACCGAAATTCTATTTTATCATTCGTAATCTTCAATTTTTTTTTTTTTGTGGTGGGGGTGGGGGGTTGTATATTTATCTGTTATTAGAATGAACAAAATTGTCAATACGGCAAGCTTTGTATTTGTCAGTGTCTTAATTTGGCTTGTTCAGTATATTTTTTACAGTCCAAATGTACCCAATTCAAAAACGAAATAATTTTTACAGTCCTGATGGAACTTGCTATGACGTAGTCCATTCGTTTTACCACCGCATCCATCAAGCTGCGCACGTACGTGTATTGAGATTTTTCTATTTTGTTTGTCTACAAGTGGGAACTTTGTAATTTGATGTAAGATACATATTGCATACTTCTTCATTAGCTAAAATTTTGAAGTAACGGGATTTGTTGTTTTCAGCATAGCTTGAATGCTTAATGAAGCTCAGGTTCATCTAATTTTATTAGACCCGAACTCAGCCATCACGGTCAAGGTGGGGCCTTTGACGCAGCCGCCGAAAAGCCGGCTACGGGTGCCGAGGTCCTGGACCCGGCCCCGATGACTTGGGCACGGCGCTAGTGTGCTAGATTCAGGTGTTGAGGACCACGGTTCAGGCGTCGGGGGATTTGGGCCCTGGCCGCCGAGGTCCCAATCGTAGGAGCCAGGCTTTGATGGGGTCAACGATGAGCAACTAAGTATGGCCGCCAGGGAATTATTGGAGCTAGGTACTTGAGCAAGGAGACTAGGGTCTCGAGCACGGACACCAGGGCCTCGAGGAATCTAGGCCCAATTTATGTAGACTCAAGCGTAGCCGTTCGATGACCCGAGCATTAGCTCTCGATTTTGGGTTTGCTCCCAAAAAAAAGAAAGAATAAAAAAAGAAAGGCGCCATCTGGAGGCACCGAGATTGATATATTGGAATTACGACAATTATGCAAGATTGGTGCCTCCAGATGGCGCCTTTCTTTTTTTATTCTTTCTTTTTTTTGGGAGCAAACCCAAAATCGAGAGCTAATGCTCGGGTCATCGAACGGCTACGCTTGAGTCTACATAAATTGGGCCTAGATTCCTCGAGGCCCTGGTGTCCGTGCTCGAGACCCTAGTCTCCTTGCTCAAGTACCTAGCTCCAATAATTCCCTGGCGGCCATACTTAGTTGCTCATCGTTGACCCCATCAAAGCCTGGCTCCTACGATTGGGACCTCGGCGGCCAGGGCCCAAATCCCCCGACGCCTGAACCGTGGTCCTCAACACCTGAATCTAGCACACTAGCGCCGTGCCCAAGTCAATCGGGGCCGGGTCCAGGACCTCGGCACCCGTAGCCGGCTTTTCGGCGGCTGCGTCAAAGGCCCCACCTTGACCGTGATGGCTGAGTTCGGGTCTAATAAAAATTAGATGAACCTGAGCTTCATTAAGCATTCAAGCTATGCTGAAAACAACAAATCCCGTTACTTCAAAATTTTAGCTAATGAAGAAGTATGCAATATGTATCTTACATCAAATACAAAGTTCCCACTTGTAGACAAACAAAATAGAAAAATCTCAATACACGTACGTGCGCAGCTGATGGATGCGGTGGTAAAACGAATGGACTACGTCATAGCAAGTTCCATCAGGACTGTAAAAATTATTTCGTTTTTGAATTGGGTACATTTGGACTGTAAAAAATATACTGAACAAGCCAAATTAAGACACTGACAAATACAAAGCTTGCCGTATTGACAATTTTGTTCATTCTAATAACAGATAAATATACAACCCCCCCACCCCACCACAAAAAAAAAAAAAATTGAAGATTACGAATGATAAAATAGAATTTCGGTCTGTATAATGTCTTTTTCATTATGAAAATCCATTTTTCCAGGTCGAAACTTAGCCAACATGTTTGGAGTCTGGAATTACGCAATTGACTTAATTGTGTTATCACAAATTCAAACTTGCGTTAATCTAACCGCCACAAACAATATACAAATTAAAGGCAAAATGAAATAAATTGAAATCACTATAAGTAAATGGAAATTGAGTCGATACTAGCACGAATACCGAGGCCTGTGTTTCACACAGTCTCCTTAAAACAGATTCGTCTCCTCCGGTACGTGCTCGAGGTTGATCGGACGTCTGTTTCCCAGGATACAACGGCAGCAGCGAAGAGGTGAGCACAACACCTCAAGGCTCTCGGCGAATCTGAACAAGTGGAACCGGAACACTATCGAAAGGAGGAACACTGCAGAGAGAGTACTGGAGAGGAGGAAGAGCGGATGATTGATCTGCTTAGAAACGAAGGGGAGGCCACCCTTTTATAGCTAATAGTGGGGGGGCTTTTCCGTCAAATAAACATTGGAACGGTCGCAGAATTAATTTGCCGTTACAAGAGAAACGGCCGAGCATAATTAAAACGGCGTAATAAGTCTGCCGTTACAGGAGAAAACGGCCGATTAAAACCAGCGGTTATAATCCGTAACGTGAATAAATAAAACGGCTGATTAAAAACGGCGATTAAATCCGTAACGTAAATAAATAAAACGGCTGAATAAAAATAATCGGATGATTAAATTCGAAATAATGACGGATGCTGACTACGGGAAATAGCAATTTTGAGTTGGAGAAAATTAAATTCGAGGCAAAACTGGGCCTGTCGCGAGGCCCACCTTCCGGTCCGACATTCGTGCGCCCACGCCCAAGTTTCAGCTCGTCGGGCCTGGGATTTGCAACCCCCCTGCGCCTGCGCGCGAGGCATAGGGCTTATCATAATAGTTACTACTCCTAAAGAGTGTAACTCTATATAAAGTGTTTTGAGGCCTCCTTTTTCTCCAATGTGGGACTATTCACTTCCCACTTCCAACTCAAGGGTGTCTTTTTCATTTGAGGTCAATTTCTCATTCACCCATTAATTTTCCCATATTTCCAACAAATTGTTCGAAAGTTTAAACCAACAAATAAGGTGAAAACCAAAATGACGCATTCAAGATGTTTATTCTGTGAAGCTGGACTGCGAGGGGCGCGAGTGGCGGATGCGGCGCACGGTGGAGGGGATGAAGGGCGTCGAGCAGGTGGACATCCAGCGCCAAGGAGAGCAAGGTTATGGTGATCGGGTACGCGAACTTTGCATTCTTCAAATTGGTGGATAATTAGTTAAGTTTAAGAAGAACAAATTAAACCTGCGATGAAGAATGTAATCTTCCGATTTGCGAAGTGAATCTTAGGGATATAGGCTATGGCTCGCCGAACTCCACTGTCTAAAGCGAGTCATAAAAATTCGTGTGCGGCTCGTAGACCGGTTAAACAGGTTGGTTGAGTTGGGTTTGGGTCTGTCGACAACCCTTGTCAGATTTGTTAGGAAAAAAAAAGGAAAAGAAAGGAAGAAAAATGAAAAAGTAAAAACAAAAACAAAAATGAAAAAAGAAAATTAAAGAAAATAAAAAAAAGAAAGTAAAAGAATTAGAAAATCTTTTTTATGATTTACTTATGATAGTAAAGGTAGCCAATTTAGAATTCATTTAAGACCCATTAAGTTAATAAGTGACCCATTTATGACCCACTTAAGTTTGTTAAACAATCCATTTATGACTCACATTCTTAACCCATTTTGCCACCTCTATTCTGTACATATGCACAGGTGATAAAAAAAAAAAAGAATCCGCTAATAGAGTTAAAGTTTGAGCTGAAGTGTAATTTCATTATTGGCATCATATTAATTCCGTAAATAAATATACAATAAAAATTTAAATAGGGGCTTGAAGTGGAGGTATTTTCTTTAAAGAGACCCTAAAGCAAATATTGTCTCAAGTAAAGGTTTGAAGTAACAAATTAGACCAGGGGCATTTTCATCAAAAACCTTTTTTGTTGTCTCTTTCTCTCTTTTTTTTTTTTCAAAATCTCTGTCTTTGATTTTCTTTCTTTTCTCTCTTTTTAGTCATGTTTTCTTTTTTTCTTTTTTTCTTTTTTGTCTTTTCCCTTTTCTTTCTTCTTCCTTCCACATCCTCGCCTCTAGGATCTCCCTCTTTGCCATGGACAACATCCTTTGCGCCCTCTCCAGCCTCGACTTTGGCTTCCTCCACAAGAGTGCCTTCGACACACTCATTACTCGCTTTTGTCTTCTCGTCCGCCTCAATGAAACCTTGCGCATTGTCGAGACCATGATGATCACCGGCTTTGACCTCAATGCCGCTATGCTGTCCAAGAAGGCAAACGAAAATGGAGAAAAGAAAACAAAAACAAAAAGAGAGGAAAGAAGAAGAGGAAGAAAACACAAAAACAGCAAAGGGCTATTGGACGAAATGCCTCTGATTGCATTACAATTTGGCTAGTTGGTGATGTTGGGGCTTTCTTTAAAACTAAGTTTGCCACTTTAAATCCTTATTTGAGATAGAATTTGTTACTCGAGGCCCTTATTCAACATAATATTCACTTTGGACAATCTTTTAAAAAAACACTTTCACTTCAAGCGTTTATTTGAAATTTTCCTTAAATATAATTGCATGAGACCACGAATAGTGCATATCTCTTTAGGAAAATAAAAGCAAAATCGACAAAAAAAAGGCCCGCCCCCCATTATTGGCTCCTCACATTGCTTTCTACATTGAATTGACTATATCGATCCTTGCGGATCCCATTCTTGATTTAAGATTATTTCTTACCATTTTTTTTTCATTTGTTTCAATTTACTAGAGTGAAACTACCCATGCTCCTCTCAAGCAACATTTATTAAGGTTAGATGTGGGGCGCACTCTTCTTAATACCCCCTCTCTCTCTCTCTCTCTCTCTCTCTCTGCCTTTTCTTTTTCCATTTGGAACAAAATTAGCATAGCTTTTTTTTTTTTTTCAAAAATTAGTTTATTTGGTCGATTTTTTTCGTCAAATTTTTATTTGGTAGATAGCTTACTAATTATTGTGTTTTTGAGAAAACAAAGCTAGTTATTCTATTGAGGAGTTGTTTATTTCTTTATTTTTTTGTACTAGGAAACTATTATTAAAAAATAACTTAAGCACAAATAAGAGGATAATCAATGAGTATATTGTGTACAATGCATACATGGACTAGAATATTTCATTTTAAAGTAAATTGTAGTAAATTTGATCCAAAAATCAAAGTCGAAAAATTCTCAGCCATGAGAATAGTCTAACAAAATAAAGTAAACCATTTGCAACTAAAACTAACATTTCCTTACTCCAGTATATAACTAGTGCTTGCTTATATTATAATAATCGACAATAAGTTCAGAGGAAGACAAAAATGAAGGAAATGTGTAACATGTGTGGAAGGAGCAGCTCGGTGAAAATAAAAAGCTGTTTAGAAGGGACATGGGTAAGTTTTTCTTTTAGCAAAATTGAAAATTTCACAAATCTTTGAAGCTCCTCCTTTGGTGTGTTCAATAGTGAATTTATCTGAAAGTATTTTGATCAAATTTTGTAACTTTTCTATCTCGCTTTAGAGTTAAATTTAAATTTGTAAATTTTTCTTTCTCGATCTAGATATAAATATGGATTGGAAAATGACACAAATGATTCTTAAACTTTGGCTCAATTTGCAATGTAGTCTCTAAACTTTGACTCAATGTACAATGTAGTCTCTGAATCTTTAATTTAACTAATGTGGTCCATAAATTTTAACTCAATATGTAATGTAGTCCCTAAACTTTCAATTTGACCAAAATGATTCCTGAATTTTAGAAACAAGTTCAACTTAGTCCATACGCTTGAATTAATAAAAAAAACTATATTGAACACTTGTTCCAAAGCTCATAGGCCATATTGGTCAAATTAAAAGTTTAGAGATCACATTATACATTGAGTTAAAGTTTATGAACCATATTGATCAAATTAAAAGTTCTGGAATTACGTTGCATATTAAGTCAAAGTTTAGAGATTATTTGCGTCATTGTTCCATTTGAATTTATAAGATGTTTGTGTTTTGTCAATCTGTTAGCGTTCCCCAAAAAGCATCAATTGGTGTGATTATTATTCTCTGTACTGGGATGTTCTTGGATACCGAAACTGGGCGCGGATCATCTCTTCCAAAACCGTAATCATTATAGAAGAAAATTTCGGCGTGTGGTCATCAGTGATGAGGTGAGTTTCAGCGAGATCGATGGCCGATTATGTTACGATGCTGTGGCAAATGTTCTTGTAGAAGTTGCTATAGTTCTACCAATGAAAATTTCCTTACAGAAAAAGAACAAAGAAAATCTCCATACGAGACGCGGACAATGCCCTTCGGTGTCGCTCAGGCTCGCCATCTCAATTCTTGCCCCATATTGTTCGTCAAGATGACGCTCGATGGATCTTCAGGTTTATCCACAGCTCTGCGTCGCTCCGTCCGCTGTTCCAGGACGGAGAGCAGACCACAAGGTACTTCTCTTGCCTCAGTCTCTCGACTCGTGCCGTCTACGAGTTTGCAAGTGCCTTCAGGGCTGTGAGTTCTGGCTCGTACTGGGTTCTTTTGGCTTGGATTGGTGCTGACATTGTAGTTACAGAGGCGAGATTGCAGCATTCTAAAGGTGGGGTTTCTGATATGACGAAATTGAGAGAGTTGGAGCAGAAAGTGGAGCTTCTTGGTATTGACTGTGAGGATCTTAGCAAGCCTGGATTTTACAGCAACTTGTTTTGTCCAAAGGTTGCTCATTTCGCCGTGCCTGTATTGGGGATGTATATTCCGAGCATGTTGGTGGTTTGTGACTTTATGTGCTGCTTCAATTTCCGTTCATCTCATCTTTTCATGCGTTGCAGTGCCGAGGGGGACAGAAAGTTGAGAGAAGTCTCTCTTTTCATATCGTCCAAAGCGGGTATGTCAATTCTATGAGTTTGATGTACGTTTTCTTCCGGGTGATATATATTGTTCTAGTCATTGGGATTTTGCTTCCGTACCTTTCTTGTAGGGAGTTCGCAATGTGGAGGTGTTTTCGAATGGAATGTGGATGGGCTGGTCAGGTAATGTGATTGTTCCTGCTGGATTGTCATGAGTTTGCAAAGCAATAATATGAGTGCTTGGAGTTGGACCCAATAGTGACTTCCATCTAGACCTTTGCAGACAGTGATAAATCATGTGATGGAGACTATGCGGCCAAAAAGGTCAGTTCCACTGTACAGATGACAGAAGAGAGCCTAAGGTTGGAACCCTTGAGCGATAAGGTACACTCATTAATTCTAATTCAGCATGGTGAATTATCTCTTTAGCATTTGGGGAAAAGTGTCTGCACGATCCTATGTTATGGTCTTCTGTAAACTTTCACCAAGCCTGCATTATGAGTACTTGTGCTTGTGGCATTTGAAAACTCGTTAGAAATGTCTGAGATGGCATTCTGCTGGCCATTAGATGCAGCTGAATCTGAAGTAAGATGCTTGGTTTGTAATGTAATGTAGGCAATACATCAGATTTCTAGATATTGAAACCCAGTTCATCTAAAGTTAGGGCTCTGGTTTGTAATAATTGCAGAGGAAAGACTTGGAGAATCGAGTCTTTCACCTTTTCTTTGGGTTTGGGAAAGGTGACTCAATTGAATGGATGGATTCAAAAATCTCATCAAAATGATTGTTTATAACATGCAAGCTTTGGACTTGTGAGAGCATATATCAGCTAGCCTTGATTCAGCTACCAATAACAATCATGATGTGCTCCAAATGCCAGATCTCTCAGTCTGTTATATAATTTTTTCCAAAAGCATGATTTTATCATCGAAATTATGAAGCAAAAGATCATTTATTCACACAGTAGGCTGACAGCCTGATATCACATATAAACAAGTGGAGAACTTCTACCCTGCATCACTTGCCATCAACAACCAGAACAATGGAGTCCCTAATGATGATCGGCTGTGGGTGTCTTTTTTACTTTTGAGAGTTTGAGACTTCAGTTGTGATATCAAATGAATTTAGCCTCTCTCTCTCCCCCCTCCCTTGATTTTTTGAAGATTACTATATTGTTCATCTTTTTTTTTTGCTTTTATCTTCTGATGAGCCATTTTGGTTGTTTCTGGATGTGCTAGCCCAATATCACGTCCAACGTTGCTTACAAAGTTTGTGAACAATAGACTTATAAAGTTGGTGTCATACTGATCTATAAGCATAAGGAATAAGAATGCCTATTTGATACTTCGCGTCAGTAACATGCCATCATATCACAGTGTGATCAAGGGTCGGCATTATGGTAATTCTGTTAAGTAATTTATGACATGAAGAGTCAAAACTTTATATATTGATGTCTAATTCTTGAGTAGACTTTGTACATTGGCATTGACTGTTTACAAAATAAAAGTCATTTGGCACACATTCCCATTGACATGACTCCACAAGTTTGATTAGTGGTACCACCTTGAGAAATCTTATGTTTGCATGGGGGCAACAAATGATAAAGAACCTCAGTTTTTGATCTCATAGCGTCAAAATATATCCATGTAGACTTTGGATTTGTCCTTAAAATCAATGTCAGCAAGTGATGGCAATTACCACCTAATAATCAGTTGTAGCTCCCAAGTGGTTGGAATGTAGAGTTCAGAACATGAACAGTTTTGGTAGAAAGTTGAGGTCAAGCTACTATTGATGAGGGTCCAAGCGACATATCTTACCGCATGCTACAAATTAGTATGCAAAAAAGTACCTGCCTCATTAGGGTACATTGTACAGCTAATTTCTAAGGTCAAATTTTGTGTTGTCTTGTTTAATAACTTGGTCAACACATATTCGTGGATTCTTTTTCAATGGAGTTGAGCATAGTGTACATGCAATAACTTGATTTGCTTTCCTCATTGTCTTCGAAATTTTTTACATATTGTGTTTGCACGGTGCTTCTTTATTATCCTTACCAAACTTTGACTTTGTACTTTCTAATGGCTAGCATGCATCGTAAAACATTTTCCCTGCTGATAGATACTGTTAATACTAGTAAAGAAGCATCTTATTCACAAATGACAAGCTTTTCCTTTGTTCTTGTTTTTTTTTTTTCTCATTTTGCTGGTGTTGCTTATGAGTTTAAGCATTTATTGTGTTCTCAGGATTCAGTTGAACTCGTTCTTGTGTTTATCTCTGCAAGCTTTGATCTCTCTGAA
>JAGVVM010018310.1:0-15862 GCA_019149425.1 Psidium friedrichsthalianum
CCTTTGTTTCTATTACTCTATCCAACCCAACTTTTCTCTCACAGCCAAGAACCTAAACACATCTCAAAGAAAAAACGAACATCTCTCTCAATCCGTGAGTTCTTGAAATTTTCTCGGCCTTGAATCTATCTTGAAATTAGCATCTCCGTTTCATTATAATGCCACCTAGAGGTTTTGAATGTGGCGAGTGTTGAATCAGGTTGGATCGGGTCGAATATGGCCCGACTAATATTGACCTCGTTTAACCTATTTTGATTAATATTTCTAATAACCCATACCCGCTTTAAACCCGCACTGACATATACCCGATCCCATTTTTGACTCATATTTACAAAACACACTAAGTATTTTAGGAAGACTCCTATATAATCATTTAACCTATTTGTATCTTTTGTTATTTAAACAACACAGTAAAAAAAAACGACATTTAACCCTTTTAAAATATATTATAAAATTTTACAAAAAATTAATCTAATTTAAATTGAAATAATAAAAATTAATACAAACTTTAAAATAACGCCTATCCCCATTTTTTTTTACCATTTACCAAATATGGTTTTTTTTAAAATAAAAAAATATAAACAAAATTTTTTTGTTTTTTTGTATTAATATTTTTATTTACATGAATTATTAAATAAACCAAAAACATTATTTTATAATAAAAAAAATATTTTATTTTATTTTTTTTAACATTTAACTACCCGCTTTAACATGAATATGTTACTTGAATAAAAACTCACATCAATAAAAAAAAGAAAATTAAATAATAAAAAAATTAGTAAATAAAATAAAATGATATTAATAAAATACCTTCATGCAATAAAAATCTAGTGAATTTTTTTTTCATATTTTTAATTTTTTTTAAAATTTTAAGCAATTTTTTATTCAAAATTTTATTATTAAAATTGTATTTTTTTAGTATTTTTAAAGTATTATTTTATTTTATATTTCTTTTTCTTTTTTTTCTTTTATTTTTCTCCAAGGACCAGCGGTCGCGAGCGACGAACGGCGAGGCAGTTGATTGGAAGCGCGTGGGTAGAGTGGCCATGAGCCGGTTCTCTGGGCCCGCCCGAGTCAAACCCGGAACCGGACCCGTGTGGTACGAGCCGGTTCCGGGTTGTTATTTTTTGAAAACCGGCGATTCCGAGCCGGTTTGGAACCGGCTGGTTCGGACCGGAGGTTCATACAGTTCCAAAACCGGCATCTTAATTTTTTTTTTTTTAGATAATAAAAATTACATACTTAATCTTTAGCCAAATTACTACAAGAAGTAGAGAATTCATCTAGACAAAACCAAATGAACTTGTATAAGCCTCCACAAGAGACTTCATTTTAAAAAGAGACATTTTATTTTACCTATCACTAGGCAACCAATGTGTGACTCTTTTCTTCAAGTTTATAAGCTTCTAAGTCTCATCTTTGCTTTTTAAAAAAGACTTCATGTTTATTTCTCTCCCTCCACAATCAATGTGGGACTCATGAATTAATCATTTTGCTTTTGTTTCTCTCCCTCACTATCTAGGTGGGACTAATTCTAACGATTTTTTCAATTATTTTTGTAATTTGAATCAAATTAATTTGCTTGAAATAATCATAAAATTGGTAATTTTATAATGTATATATAAAATATAAATATATTATTCAACGTGTCAAAATTCTCTATTTTTTGAAATAAACGTGTCACTTGTTCGTATTGGTGCTACATAAGCCCTTTCCTCCCTCTCACTTTTTTTCCCTCGATCTCCAAATTTGATTACAATTTGTATTTAAAAATTTATTATTTCATAATTTTTATATTTTTAATTTCATGATTTATTATTTAAATTTTTTTATCTCATAAATTTTTATTTGAAAACCGGTTTGAATCGGAATCAGAACCAGGGGTTCCGTCCGGTTCAAACCGGAACCGGAAACTCCCTTGAACAGACCCGGAACCGCCGGTTCATGCACCGGAACCGGAACTGCCTTAAAAGGTTCCGGTTCTGGTTCATGATAGGTCACGAACCGGACCGCGGTTCCGAACCGTGGCCATCTCTAGGCGTGGGACAGCCTCTGAATAGTTTTTTAAAATTTTTAATTTTTTTCAGACAAAAAAATAAATTTTCTTTTCTTTTTTTACTCATAAAAATGTAAAATATAAACTAATCAAAGTGAGCTTACTGGGTGATCCATTTTCCACTCATATGATTTCATTTTAAATTTTTGGATTTATTTTCATTTAGCCTTTAAAAACTTAAAACGTATATACAATCTAGGCGTGCACAATATGGGTCTAAATCCACCTTAGCTTGCTTTCCAGTGAACACCCACAAATCGCTATTTCTATCTTAGTTTGCGACTGTCGCATCTCCAATGTGAGATCTGAATGCTGTGTCTTTATTGACTTTGATCTAGAACAAAGGCTTGGAGATTCGGATGTTCATCTCTCACTTATTTTGAATATAAACACCGTCATGAAATTGCTCACACGCATGTTTGACAAAATGAACAAACTAACTCACACAGACTTATTTGTCTCTGGGGCCCTTTAGGATATACATGATATGTTTCATGTTCCAAAATAGAGAACTAGTCTTAGTAAGGTAAGTTCAGGCCGTAGATAAAACTTGAATCTGTTTCGAAACTGCTCATCTCTAAAAGCCTCGTGTTGAAGTAAACTTGAAGAGTCAAAATACTTTTTGAATGAAAAGGAACTTACCATACTTGATTATGAAATGAATGATATTTTAAACACTTGTGATTTCATCATGATCCCTTATCTATTCTTTTTCTTTAGATGATAATGGTCGGTTCACAATACGAACCCATATATATATATCATCATTTTCCTTAAAATAAGTAAAAAAAGTTACATATTTATTATAATAAAACCATAAAATGATTTCACTTGATTTTTGTGCCCATTATTATAAATAAGAAAAGCTTACATTATAACGGACCATAGGATTATAAAACCTCAATTTTATTATAAACCCATGATAAATTGGAATTACTATTGATGCATTTTATTTCGATCTATAAAACGACAATCGTATAATGATTTTACTTTTCTATTTTGAGAACCTTTTGAAGAGGGGAAAACGTTAACGTTAGTTGGTATCGGAGCGTCAACAGGTGGCCTACTGACCTAAACCTTCGAGCGCCGCCGTTCGCGATAGCCACACCGGAGAACGGGACGATGAGCAGCTCGCAAGTCCACGGCGACGGCGACGGCGACGGCGACGGCGACGACCAGGGCGAGGTCTTCCTCGACGACTCCGACATCATCCACGAATGACCGTCGACGACGAAGGTTTTATCTTCATCTTCATCTTCTTCTTCCTCTTCAATCATCATCATCATCTCTCTCGCTTCTAATTTGCCTCAGAACGTTTTGACAACAACGTACAGCTCAGTCAGGGCGTACCTACATATGAAGGAGTGTTGAGGGTGTCTTTATTTCTTTACTTGGGGTTCATCCTCTTTTGACTCTGCATATGTGTCTGGTAGAGTTCTGTTTCCTTCGTTTCTCCTGACTCCTCGATTGTGTTTTGCAGATCTTCCTGACGTCGACGATGAGGCAGACGAGGCTGGTAAGAGCAGTGGCAATGGTTTTCTCTTCATTCTTGTTTGGCTGGGGTTTCGTGAATTCATTACGTTTTAGGGGTATTACGAGTGGGCGAATTCAGCAACCTTTTTTGCAGCATAAATTGGGAGTTTATATCGTCGTTTTTACCGTCGGATTTTTAACGGCTGATCGTCTCTGTCGTTTAATTTCAGAGGATGCGGATGACTCTTTGCACATATTCACAGGCCATAATGGTAATTTTTTGGTTCTTGTTCGCTTGTGAGAGACAATTTTCTATGCTTAAAATCCTGCTGGACACGGATATGATGCTAGTCTAGGTTGTTGTGGGAGTGTTAGAATTGTGGCTGGTGTTGTCTTTCAGCTGATTAAACCACATGAAATGGGTAAGAGCGCAGACCAGCAATCTAGATAACGAAATCTGCTTTTTTATGTGTAAAAAAAGCTGACGTGTTTGTTCCAATGAGATTCAGACAACTGATCTGAATTGCAGGTTGGGTTAATCAATTGAGATGAGGCAATAAAGTACTAGTGCGTTTTGTATAGGCTAAAGGTGTTCATTAGTGCTACAGTGCAAATCCTTAGTGAAACATTGATTCCCTAGTTAAGAGTCATGCATTAAGATCATGATTGAGAGTTGTATTGTAATTACAAATGAAAATGATGGAGGTTCTAGTCAACATCCATCTTGAGTCTTCATCGGGTGCTCTGGAACAAAAGCAGAATTAATTTGTGTGTGGCTGGTTCAAAGTCTTTGAGAAAGCCTTATTGCTTGAGGGATTGATGTAGCAGATCGTCTGATAAAACTGTCCTGCCGTGTTGGAGTGGAACTCTTGAAAGGTGTGAAATTGAATCCTTTCTAAGACTTCTTTAGAAGCCAATCTAATGACTGAGCTCGAATTCATTCATACCTTCGGTAGAGTTTGTAAGACGACAACTGATCCTGAAAGGAATGACTGGAAATTCCGAAGGAATTCATTAAAGGAATGTTTCCAATAAAAAGAGTTTGTTCTTGCATATCCCTGCTGGTTTTCCAAATTAAATCCCGTGCCAATCTAATGCAAGAAAATAATGTGTGCATCACGAATATTGATTATTCCAATTCTCTGTTGACCCTTTTGTTTTTCTAGAGATACGAACTCAAATGGTTCTCGACAGCCTACATGAAGTATGACATTTTCTTATCTTCTATTCTTACTTATTTTTATAGTCTATTTCTACATAGGCTTGTTCTATGTTTTTCCTGTTCAAATAGACTGTCAGCTGTTAATTCACTGCTAAAGGGGATCGAATTGTTCTAGCCCATGCCAGATTAATTGTATTCTGAAGCAGCCATACTCTAGGGAGCCTTGACCTATTTCCCTTAGCCCTAGTGTTATATTTGGTACCATTAAGTTCTTATTGTATCAAGAAACTAATTGGAAAATTGAATGACAACCATTTAGTTCTTCATTGTGTTAGTGATGGAAATTAGTTGGACCATTGACTGATGTATAATCTAAAATGTCAGCTTTTTGTGAAAAGACAAATTTGTATATGTGCATTTTATAGATCAGCGTTCACAGAGGTACTCGGTTCAAGAAGCATGCCATGTCTTATAGAAGTTTTTTCTGACTTGTCTATCTTCTTCCTTGTATGCAGGTGAACTCTACACCGTTGCTTGCAGTCCCACAGATGCAACCCTGGTGGCAACTGGGGGTGGAGATGATAAAGGGTTTCTGTGGAGGATAGGTCATGGAGATTGGGCAGTTGAGCTCCAAGGCATGTGCTTGTCGCCGCTAGTTACTTCCTATTGCATAGAGAGCCATGTTGTAGATTTTTTACTATCTATTTACGCTGATGCAGGCGCAAATATGTTTTCTAGAAGACCCTAATCTTCTAGAGTTCCTGCAGGTCATAAGGATTCTGTCCTAGTTTAGCGTTTAGTCTGGATGGTCAGCTACTTGCATCTGGAAGCCTTGATGGAGTTATACAGATTTGGGATGTTGCATCTGGAAATCTGAAAGGCACCCTTGATGGACCTGGAGGGGGCATAGAGGTGAAATTTGAATTGTTGAGATTTGGCTGCCTTGACATTTCATTTTCCCAAAAAACTTGGTGATGAGCTGTGTCATTACTCAGTGGATCAGGTGGCATCCCAAGGGACACTTAATATTAGCAGGTTCTGAGGATTCCACTGTTTGGATGTGGAATGCTGACAAGATTGCCTACTTGAATATGTTTTCGGGGCATGGTAACAGCGTAACGTGTGGAGATTTTACTCCTGATGGTACTTATAGTCTCTTTGCTGTCGTCTGCTACTAAAGGCTTTTTAAAAAAAAAAAAAAAAATCATTGTCAACTCTATAGCTCACCTCTTTGCCCAGGTAAAACGATATGTACTGGCTCGGATGATGCAACATTGAGAATATGGAATCCCAAGAGTGGGGAAAATATCATGTTGTAAAAGGTATTTTCGTCAACCCTTGCTTAAACTTGTTTGTTGGAGTATTATTTACAGAGGGTAGAACAATTTATTCACCAGCTTGGAAGCAGCGTGCTAAGAAAGAGGTAGGTGAGGTGAATGTTAGAGTTCTAGTAGATGATAAATGGCTTTTCTTGTTATGCATCCTAACATTTGATCAAAGCGCGTTTTGAAAAAATGTATCTCAACCACGTAACTAGAAATGCCTTGCATTCTTCTAAAAGATGTGCATCACATGTGTCATACTTTTCTAGATGTGTAAAAATTCAACTTAAGATGTTATAGAGGGCCTTATTGTTACCTCTTGTTGCACTAGAATTGCTTGGATTTCTAGGATCCTTAGAACTCTATTTTGAGACATCTAGTTCTTTCTACTTTGATAGCAATTTTATTATATTTATGGCACTGTGTCGGATGATTAGAGTATAGCCTAGCATGAGATCTTAGTGAAAGAAGCTCCATCTAAGATTATCACTGATAAAATGTCCAACCGAAAAACTGAAACTAATAGGTGGAGGAACATAATAGGAAATGACAAGTGATGTGAGATAATTTTAAAATTTTAAAACCCCCTCTCAACATGGAAGCCAAAGTGAGAACGGCAAGTGAAATTGATGAACTTTTAGTAATATGTGGAGGGAGATAACTTCAGTATCATGCCCATATAAACTCCATATAGATATACGATATGGGATACTTTATAACTCCATAGATAAATGATATGGGATGCTTTAACAATGAGATTTTGTGTAGTTATTTCTCTTTTTTTGTTTGTGTAAGATCTAGGCAACTCACCCAGTGGGAAAAAGCTTTTTTTTTTTTTTTGTCCTTTTGTTTTGTTTGGGATGTCTTTCAGTGTTCTTGACATGCTTGAAACTTGGATTTGTTTTTGTTCCTCGTATGTAAATGTCGGTACTTGGAAAGTTCAAACAATTAGGTGTGTTTTACATCCATTACCAGTCTAAGAAATAATTTACAACTCACCATCAGATTATTGATGTGTGGACGAATTTCGTTCATAAAACTCCAAACACACTTGTCACTTATCCAATAGCCAGTGTGTAAGAATCTTCTTTTCATTGACGGTGGACCCACAATAATCCCAAATCTATTTGGTTTCTTTCCTCCCCTTTTTCAGAGAATCTTTATATTCTGCCTTACATAATGAATAGAATTTTCTATATCAACAAACAGCACTTACAGTGGAAACAAGTAATAACTGTATTTTAAAGATGTTGTATCTGAGGGTCAGACAGGTGTGTGTAGCCTTTACTATTCAATCCGAAATACTTGACATCTAATGTGTTCCCTGTAGGTCATCCATATCATGCTGAAGGACTAACAAGCATGGCAATAAGTTCTGATTCAAGTCTTGCTATTACTGGTGCCAAAGATGGATCTGTTCGCATTGTCAATATATCAAGTGGAAGGGTGGGATCTTTGCTTATCTTCTTCTTCTATTATTCTTTTCCTTCTTTTGCCCTTTCCATTTATGTCATTCTATGTTGAAGCACGCATTAGTGTCAATGAAAAGTAGGAGAAAAATAAAGTATCACAGGAAGCAATCTTACATAACTTTACACAGAAGAAAAGCCACAAGGATTGTACGAGATACACCTCCTTACTTTTTCTCCTACTACTTTTTTCATTGACACTAATGCGCGCTCAATAGAATGACATAATGGAAAGGGCAAAAGAAGGAAAAGAATAATAGAAGAAGAAGATAAGCAAGATCCCACCCTTCCACTTGATATATTGACAATGCGAACAGATCCATCTTTGGCACCAGTAATAGCAAGACTTGAATCAGAACTTATTGCCATGCTTGTTAGTCCTTCAGCATGATATGGATGACCTACAGGGAACACATTAGATGTCAAGTTTTCGGATTGAATAGTAAAGGCTACACACACCTGTCTGACCCTCAGATACAACATCTTTAAAATACAGTTATTACTTGTTTCGCACTGTAAGTGCTTTTGTTGATATAGAAATTCTATTCATTATGTAAGGCAGAATATAAAGATTCTCTGAAAAAGGGGAGGAAAGAAACCAAATAGATTGGGATTATTGTGGGTCCACCGTCAATGAAAAGAAGATTTCTTACACACTGGCTATTGGATAAGTGACAAGTGTGTTTGGAGTTTTATGAACGAAATTTCGTCCACACATCAATATCTGATGGTGAGTGTAAATTATTTCTTAGACTGGTAATGGATGTAAAACACACCTAATTGGTTTGAACTTTCCAAGTACCGACATTTACATACGAGGAACAAAAACAAATCCAAGTTTCAAGCATGTCAAGAACACTGAAAGACATCCCAAACACCAGGACAAAAAAAAAAAAAAGCTTTTTCCCACTGGGTGATTTGCCTAGATCTTACACAAACAAATAAAGAGAAATAACTACACAAATCTCATTGTTAAAGCATCCCATATCATTTATCTATGGAGTTATAAAGGTATCCCATATCGGTATCTATATGGAGTTTATATGGGCATGATACTGAAGTTATCTCCCTCCACATATTACTAAAAGTTCATCAATTTCACTTGCCGTTCTCACTTTGGCTTCCATGTGAGAGGGGGTTTTAAAATTTTAAAATTATCTCACATCACTTGTCATTTCCTATTATGTTCCTCCACCTATTAGTTTCAGTTTTTCGGTTGGACATTTTATCAGTGATAATCTTAGATGGAGCTTCTTTCACTAAGATCTCATGCTAGGCTATACTCTAATCATCCGACACAGTGCCATAAATATAATAAAATTGCTATCAAAGTAGAAAGAACTAGATGTCTCAAAATAGAGTTCTAAGATCCTAGAAATCCAAGCATTCTAGTGCAACAAGAGGTAACATAAGGCCCTCTATAACATCTTAAGTTGAATTTTTACACATCTAGAAAAGTACTGACACATGTGATGCCACATCTTTTAGAAGAATGCAAGGCATTTTCTAGTTACGTGGTTGAGATATCATTTTTTCAAAACGCGCTTTGATCAAATGTTAGATGCATAACAAGAAAAGCCAAAAGCCATTTATCATCTACTAGAACTCTAACATTCACCTCACCTACCTCTTTCTTAGCACGCTGCTTCCAAGCTGGTGAATAATTGTTCTGTGACCCTCTGTAAATAATACTCCAACAAACAAGTTTAAGCAAGGGTTGACGAAAATACCTTTTACAACATGAATATTTTTCCCCACTCTTGGGATTCCATATTCTCAATGTTGCATCATCCGAGCCAGTACATATCGTTTTACACCTGGGCAAAGAGGTGAGCTATAGAGTTGACAATGATTTTTTTTTTTTTTTTTAAAAGCCTTTAGTAGCAGACGACAGCAAAGAGACTATAAGTACATCAGGAGTAAAATCTCCACACGTTACGCTGTTACCATGCCCCGAAAACATATTCAAGTAGGCAATCTTTCAGCATTCCACATCCAAACAGTGGAATCCTCAGAACCTGCTAAATATTAAGTGTCCCCTTGGGATGCCACCTGATCCACTGAGTAATGACACAGCTCATCACCAAGTTTTTTGGGAAAATGAAATGTCAGGCAGCCAAATCTCAACAATTCAAATTTTCACCTCTATGCCCCCTCCAGGTCCATCAAGGGTGCCTTTCAGATTTCCAGATGCAACTCCCCAAATCTGTATAACTCCATCAAGGCTTCCAGATGCAAGTAGCTGACCATCCAGACTAAACGCTAAACTAGAGACAGAATCCTTATGACCTGCAGGAACTCTAGAAGATTAGGGTCTTCTAGAAAACATATTTGCGCCTGCATCAGCGTAAATAGATAGTAAAAAATCTACAACATGGCTCTCTATGCAATAGGAAGTAACTAGCGGCGACAAGCACATGCCTTGGAGCTCAACTGCCCAATCTCCATGACCTATCCTCCACAGAAACCCTTTATCATCTCCACCCCCAGTTGCCACCAGGGGTGCATCTGTGGGACTGCAAGCAACGGTGTAGAGTTCACCTGCATACAAGGAAGAAGATAGACAAGTCAGAAAAAACTTCTATAAGACATGGCATGCTTCTTGAACCGAGTACCTCTGTGACGCTGATCTATAAAATGCACATATACAAATTTGTCTTTTCACAAAAAGCTGACATTTTTAGATTATACATCAGTCGAATGGTCCAACTAATTTTCCCATCACTAACACAATGAAGAACTAAATGGTTGTCATTCAATTTTCCAATTAGTTTCTTGATACATAAGAATTAATGGTACCAAATATAACACTAGGGCTAAGGGAAATAGGTCAAGGCTCCCTAGAGTATGGCTGCTTCAGAATACAATTAATCTGGCATGGGCTAGAACAATTCGATCCCCTTTAGCAGTGAATTAACATCTGACAGTCTATTTGAACAGGAAAAACATAGAACAAGCCTATGTAGAATAGACTATAAAAATAAGTAAGAATAGAAGATAAGAAAATGTCATACTTCATGTAGGCTGTCGAGAACCATTTGAGTTCGTATCTCTAGAAAAACAAAAGGTCAACAGAGAATTGGAATAATCAATATTCGTGATGCACACATTATTTTCTTGCATTAGATTGGCACGGGATTTAATTTGGAAACCAGCAGGGATATGCAAGACAAACTCTTTTTATTGGAAACATTCCTTTAATGAATTCCTTCGGAATTTCCAGTCATTCCTTTCAGGATCAGTTGTCGTCTTACCAAACTCTACCGAAGGTATGAATGAATTCGAGCTCAGTCATTAGATTGGCTTCTAAAGAAGTCTTTAGAAAGGATTCAATTTCACCCTTTCAAGAGTTTCCACTCCAACACGGCAGGACACAGTTTTATCAGACGATCTGCTACATCAATCCCCTCAAGCAATAAGGCTTTCTCAAAGACTTTGAACCAGCCACACACAATTAATTCTGCTTTTGTTTCCAGAGCACCCGATGAAGACTCAAGATGGATTGTTACGGAACCTCCATCATTTTCATTTGTAATTACAATACAACTCTCAATCATGATCTTAATGCATGACTACTTAACTAGGGAATCAATTTTTTCACTAAGGATTTGCACTAGCACTATGATGACACCTTTAGCCTATACAAACGCACTAGTACTTTATTGCCTCATCTCAATTGATTAACCCAACCTGCAATTCAGATCATTGTCTGAATCTCATTGGAACCAAACACGTCAGCTTTTTTTACACATAAAAAGCAGATTTCGTTATCTAGATTGCTGGTTGCGCTCTTACCCATTTCTGTGGTTAATCAGCTGAAAGACAAACACCAGTCCAAAATCTACACTCCCACAACAACCTAGACTAGCATCATATCCGTGTCCAGCAGGATTTTAAGCATAGAAAATTGTCTCTCAACAAGCGAACAAGAACCAAAAAATTACCATTATGGCCTGTGAATATGTGCAAAGAGTCATCCGCATCCTCTGAAATTAAACGACAGAGACAGATCAGCCGTTAAAATCCGACGGTAAAAACGACGATACACTCCCAATTTATGCTGCAAAAAGTTGCTTGAATTCGCCCACTCGTATAACCCCTAAACGTAATTGAATTCACGAAACCCAACCAAACAAGATAAGAAAACCATTGCACTGCTCTTACAAGCCTCGTCTGCCTCTATCGTCGACGTCGGAAGATCTGCAAAACACAATTCGAGAGTCAGAGAAACGAAGGGACAGAACCTCTCCAGACACATACTGCAGAGTCAAAAGAGGATGAACCCAAGTAAAGAAATTAAAGACACCCTCACACTCCTTCATTGTTAGTTACGCCCGACTGACTGTACGGTGTCAAAACGTTCTGAGGCAAATTAGAAGCGAGAGAGATGATGATGATGTGATGAGAGGAAGAAGAAGAATGAAGTAAGATAAACCTTCGTCGTCGACGGTCACTCGTGGATGATGTCGGAGTCGTCGGGAAGACCTCGCCCTGGTCCGTCGCCGTCGCGTCGCCGTCGCCGTCGCCGTGGACTTGTCGAGATCTCATCGTCCCCGTTCTCCGGTGTGGCTACCGCGAACGGCGGCGCTCGAAGTTTTAGGTCAGTAAGGCCACCTGTTGACGCTCCGTACCAACTAACGTTAACGTTTTCCCCTCTTCAAAGGTCTCAAAATAGAAAAGCTAAAATGCATTATACGTTGTCGTTTTATAGTATCGAATAAAATGCTCAAGAGTAATTCCAATTTAATCATGGGTATAATAAAAAAAAAAAAAATTGGTTATAATCTATGGATCCCGTGTTATACTGCTTAGCTTTTCTTTATTTATAGATAATGGGCACAAATCAAGTTGAATCATTTTGTATGTTTATATATAATATGTCAACTTTGTTTTACTTTTTTTAAAGAAAATGATGATCATGATAGTATATGGGTTTCGTATTGTGAACCGAATTATCTCTAAAGAAAGAATGATAAGGGTCATGGATGAATCCACAAGTGTTTAATATCGATTCATTTCATAATCAACGTAGTGGTAATTTCCTTTTCATGTCAAAAGTATTTTAGACGTTGGTGTCAAGTTTACTTCAACACGAGGCTTTTAGAGATGGGCAGTTTCGAAACAGATTCAAGTTTTATCTCGCCTAGAACTTACCTACTAAGACTAGTTTCTCTATTTTTGGAACATGAAACATATCATGTATATCCTAACACGGGCCAGAGACAAAGAAGTCTGTGTGAGTTAGTTTGTCATTTTGTCAAACATGCGGTGAGCAATTTCCTGACGGTGTTTATATTCAAAATAAGTGAGAGATTGAACATCCGAATCTCCAAGCCTTTGTTCTAGATCAAAGTCAATAAAGACACGCATTCAGATCTCACATGGGAGGCGAGCAGTCGCAAACTAAGACATAGAAATAGCGATTTGTGGTGTTTCACTGGAAAGCAAGCTAAGGTGGATTTAGACCCATATCTGTGCACGCATAGATGTATATACGTTTTAAGTTTTTAAAGGCTAAATGAAAAGAATCCAAAAATTTAAAAGGAAATCATATGAAGTGGAAAATGGATCACCCAGTAAGGCTCACTTTGATTAGTTTATATTTTACATTTTTATGATTAAAATAAGAAAGAAAATTTATTTTTACTTAGTCTAAAAAAACTTAAAAATTTTAAAAATATTCGAGAGGCTGTCCCCACGCCTAGAGATGGCGCACGGTGTCGGAACCGCCGTGTTCCGTTCTTGACCTATCATGAACCAGAACCGGAAAAACCTTTATAGGCGGTTCCGGTTCCGGTGGCTATTAACCGGCGGTTCCGGGTCTGTTCAAGGGCCGGTTCCGGTTTCCGGTTTGAACGGACGGAACCCTGGTTCTGATTCCGATTCAAACCGGTTTTTCAAATAAAAATTTATGAAGATAAAAAAATTTAAATAATAAATTATGAAATATAAAATATAAAATTATGAAATAATAAATTTTTTAAATACAAATTGTAATCAAATTTGGAGATCGAGGAAAAAAAGTGAGAGGGAGGAAAGGCTTATGTAGCACCAATACGAACAAGTGACACGTTATTTCAAAAAAAATAGAGAATTTGACACGTTGAATAATATATTTATATTTTTATATATACATTATAATTACCATTTTTATGATTATTTCAAGCAAATTAATTTTGATTCAAATTTACAAATAATTAAAAAATCGTAGATTAGTCCCACATAGATAGTGAGGGGAGAAACAAAAGCAAAATGACTTAATTCATGGAGTCCACATTGATTGTGAGGGAGAGAAATAAACATGAATGTCTTTTTAAAAAGCCAAAGATGAGACTTAGAAGCTATAACTTGAAGAAAAGAGTCACACATTTGGTTGCCTAGTGAAGGTACAATAAAATGTCTTTTAAAATGAAGTCTCAGAGTCGTGGAGGCTTACAGTTCATTTTGGGCTTTTTGTCTAAGATGAATTCTCTACTTCTTGTATAATTTGGCTAATGATTAAGTATGTAATTTTATTATCTTAAAAAAAAAAAAATTAAGATGCCGGTTTGGAACTGTATGAACTGCCGGTTCCCGAACCAGCGTTTCCAAAACCGGCTCGGAATCGCCGGTTTCAATAAATCCACACCCGGAACCGGCTCGTACCACCGGGCCCGGTTCCGGGTTTGACTCGGGCCGGGCCCAGAACCGGCTTCATGGCCACCTCTACCCACGTCGCTTCCAATCAACTGACTCGCCGTTCGTCGCTCGCGTGGACCGCTGGTCCTTGGAAGAAAAATAAAAAGAAAAAAAAGAAAGAAATATAAAATAAAATAATACTTTAAAAAAACATAAAAATACAATTTTTAATAATAATAATAATTTTGAATAAAAAATTGCTTAAAATTTTAAAAAATTAAAAATATGAAAAAATAATTTCACTAGATTTTTATTGCATGAGGTATTTTATTAATATCATTTATTCTTATTTACTAATTTATTTTATTATTTATTTCTTGGTTTTATTTGACTGTGAAGTTTTTATTCAAGTAACATATTCATGTTCAAAGCGTAAAATAGGTTAAATGATTTAATAGGTGTTCCTAAAATATTAGTGTGTTTTTGTAATATGATTCAAAGTATTGAAGGGTCGGGTAATATGTCCAGTGCGGGTAAATCGGGTATGGGTTATTAATATTAATCAAAAATCGTTAAACGAGTCATATTAGTCGTGCCATGTCTGACCCAGATCCAAACCTGTTCAACTCGCATCATGGGTTCAAACCTCTAGGTGGATTATAATGACCGGAGATGATAAATTTCAGATAGATTCATGGCCTGAGAAAGTTCAAGAACTAATCACGGATTGAGGAGAGATGTTCGTTTTTTCTTTGGATGTAGTTGTTCTTTGCTTGTAACAGAGAAAGTTGGGTGGATAGAGAATAGAACCCAAAGGCGGGAAGAGCGAGAGGCCGCAACAAAAGATGCAAAAGTAAAAGAGAGAATATAGGTAATAGGTTCTCTGTTAACGATTCAGTTTTTCCGTTACTGTACGATTCGATTCAGTTCCCACTAAAGAATGAGAATAAAACTGCATAGCACCTTTGGAATCGAGCAAAGGAACCGGATCAATTTTTACAGTTGAACCTCCTGGGTTCGGATTCTACTTGGCATCCTGCTCTATTCTGTTAAAGAAATGGTCATGTGATGGTAACTAACGTACGTACTAAAATTCATCCCAATTGCCGACATAAATTAGTACTAGAAAAATAATAGGTCACTTTCATTTTGGTGTTGTGAGATTAGAAGGCGGGAAACGGAAAAGAGTATTAAACTTAACCATCTTAACCGGTCTAATATGTCTATTTTGATGGCTACATTCAAGAATCCCAGTCCAATATGAATGGATAGTTATTGTTATTTACCAAGCATCGGTGTCCAATTCGGTCTCGCCAGTCATGATTTTAGAGGATGTATCACGTGACCGAAATTTGAAAAGGTGCATTACTTGATCACACACACCACACATGTAATCGTTGTAAGTAGGCAAAATTTCATATGGTTTTGATTATCGTTAACACCAGGAATTGTTATCAACGCCCGTTATTTTACGGAAAAAAGGAACTTTGAAAAATATTGTCTCAATTCGGACTTTCTAGTTTGCGATAAATAAGCTAATCCAGAAAAAATATTTTTTTCAATTGCAAAAAAACTATTTTAAATCAGAGAAAAATTTCCTCCTTCACCTGGCCTCACTCAAGGTTAGGCGAGCCATCACTAGCCTCGAGCAAAGCCGGTGAAGTCACTACCATAGCAAGTGAGGCCTAGCTAGGTGCCACGATCCTCAAGCAAGGCCATGCCGAATCTTGACTACAACCGACGGAAACAGTAAATCGGAAAA
>JAGVVM010018311.1:0-24321 GCA_019149425.1 Psidium friedrichsthalianum
TTGTCTATCTTTATTTTTATGACCCATTTGGCACATTTAAATGCTTGTGGGTTCTTAATAGGTTTTAAAAGCATTTTGATAGATCCAAGCATCAGTGAGAGCACCATGCGATTAAATAACTTTGATCAACACCACACTCTTTGTAATGATTCTCAAGTGATTAGTATGGAGAACAGAGTACGACAACTTGTAAACCATGTAAGACGATGCTGATAAGTACTCGTGATAGTAGTTGTGGAGATCAATGAAATATCACATTAATCTCAACGGGACCTGCCATGGCAAGGGGATTACAAGCATTGGCCACCTTCGTGGGAGTCCAAGAGTTAGCACATAGACACTTTTGGCTCCTGGGCTCTGAGCTTATGAGAGGAAAACCCAAGAATTCAGGGAGGTAAATTGGTGTTGTCATTTGTATTCGAGATTAATCCACTCAATGGTATAGTTATATACCAAGAGTAGTATATAAAAGCTTAAAAACACAAATTCCTTGTACTACTAATCAAGTTGAGATTTGTGGTTTTTGGTAAAAGAGAGGAAAGTGTAGTATATTCAGCGGTCTATTCAGTCGAGAAAGTAGAAACAAATCAAATAGCACCATAAAGAACGTGATATCGGATGAAACGACAATCTATTTCAATGTGTATGTTGCGTTCTTGGAGAACAAAATTATGTGCAATTTGACTAACGTCCCTAGACAGCTTAAGTCAAAAGACTAGAAGCCGCTCCATCACCATTCCCCACCGTCACCAGTAAAGACCTTCTCTGACTTCTCCATTGGATTTTGCCATATTGACATTCCTATCAGAAGACTAGAACAAATTCATTAACCATATTTTACAGGAGGGGATTCCTGATCACTACAATCTCCATCTCCCAACCCAGAGAAAACAAAAAAAAAAACAGCAACAGAAAGAGAGCAAAAATGAACTCGACCTTACAACATTCAACGCAAAATGAACTTTGAATCAGCGGACGAAATCTCGATCCCGTCGTTGCCGAGGGCCGAGCTTGCCTTGATGGCGAGAACGCACAAATCGTGGAGCCTCAGGGGCCTGTGGGCGAGAGCGAGCGGCAGCAAGAAGTAAATCTGGCCGGCCTGTAGCACCTCTTCTTCGTCAACCTGGGGTGGACAAGAGTCGAGGGACAGAGACTCGGAGCTGCAAAGGAAGAAGCTTGGGTGGTTCTGGGAGGTGATGTGCCTGGCTTGTAGCGGCTCTCTGTGCTCTTGAACTTTGCCGTCGGCTTGGACGATCTTGATTGTTGCTGCTGGCGACCCTTTTGAGCTTTCTCTTGTTTGATGCGATTGTTTTGTGCTCTGGGAAGAAAGACAAGCCCCCATTATGATTTGCGTGCGATTTAGAGAGAGGGAGAGGGAGGAGTTGCTTTCGACGTATCGATGGGGAGACCACGAAAAAGATTACTGGAATGGGCTGCGATGGTAAAGGTGCTTTGCTTATTCCCTTCATATTATAAACGAGAGGAAGGTAATCAGAGACGGATCACGTACACATGTTGATCTTTTAACCTGATTTCATTATTAACGACACGTTAATTACGGTTTTGTTAGACGGTCAACATGGGAGAAGTATCCAAAAAAAAAAAATAAATAAACATAATGCATTTGTGCCAATTCAATCTTAAACTTTTTAATTATACCAATCGAGTCCTCAATCTTCGATAATTGTCGATTAAGTCCATCCAGCCAATTTTTATTAGAAATTGCTGACGTGAAAGCCGGTCATCCTACATGGTGCGAGCGATGCTAGCGTGGACATTCTTAATAATATTCTAATTTTAAAAAAAATGGGTTTTTCTTTTCTTTTCTTTTCTTCTCTATACTTTTGTTTGGGATGAGGGCCGGCAAGGGTCATCGGCCAACCATCGGTGGCCACAGGCGACAACCCGCAAGGGTCACCGGCCCTCAACCCCCCTTCCCCCCAGGAAAAAAAATAAAGAGAAGAAAAAGAAGAAGAAGAAGAAAGTATTAATTTTAAAAGATTCAAAAATATTACTGAAAAATATTCTCATCATTCCCACTTGTACCATGTAAGACGGTTGGCGTCCAAGTCAGGGATTTTCAACTAAAATTGATCGGATAAATTCAATTGACAAAACATACAAATGTTTAAAACTAAGTTGGTACAAATGCAACAGGTTTAAGGTTTTCGGTACTTTGCTAGGTCTACATGTCATTAGTATCAACATAAAAATTTCTAGATATATTTAGATGTGATTAAATATGTTTTGACACATTTATGCGCGTTTAATATATACATATTACACGTATGTGAGAATTCATATCTTAAACAAGTCGTCTTGTACAACCCGCTTAATAAACTTTTGTTTTCTAATACGATTAATAAACATGTTATATCAGATTATACCTAAATTGGACACTATTAAAGTATGAGACCACATGACGACATTAACAATCAACCCTAAAAATGATCCGACCAAAAAAAAAAAAAACCCTAAAAATTGAGTTTATGATCCCTCCTTACAATTCTCTGTCTTCTCTTTCTAGCTCTCTCCTCGTTTCTCTCTCTCAGCACCATTTCTTTCGATTGCGAGGGGATAATCAAGTCAATCACGTATTTATTGTACATATATCAATTCGGCCCTAAACTTTTCAATCATTTGTGCAAAATCCCAAAATAGCCCTTACGCTTAATTACTGTCGGAAATTATCGACGTGGCATCAAGCTATTGTCGACCGTCCCACGTGGCACGGTTGACACAAAAACGTGTACGACTCTTGATGAAATCACGTCATTTACGCATATTTTTATTATTTTTCTTCTCTTCTTTCCTTTTCTGTGCTACTGTTCATTTTCTTCCTTAGGGAGCTCCTGTTCATCGTGTACAGCTACCCCAGATTTAGGGGCTCAGCCCATGGCCATCGAGTCCGTTGAGATCTCGACTGACTATGAGCTCGACGGCCATAGAGGAGAAGTGGGCGTCCGCCTTCGTTTGTTGCGCCACCACGCAAATTGGCCTCGGCTTTGGCAAAATCTATCCTCAAGTCATTATAGTTGCGTCCGCTCATTGCATTAGAATTCCTAACGGAAGAACTCAATTAAGTAGATTCCTAAAATCAAAAACTAGATGAACAAAATTAAGTTTGGGTATGTAGAAATCATAAGTAAGCTATGGGGACGCCATCATGGCAAGTCTAACTTCAAGTTAACAAATAGATATTATAGTCACGTTAGCTAATGGCGATAGAATTTTTAACGGAATAAACCATACCGGCTAGATTTTTAGAATTCATGGATTAGGTCAAATAACATTAAGTTCTAACCACATTCAATGTTAAAGAAAAGTTTAGGGACCATCTATGTCATCATCCAGATTTAAAAAAAAAAAAATAGAAAGCCTCGGTCGATTTGGCATACCAATTTGAGCAAGGATTAAATAAGGCATTTGATAGTGAAAAAGACTAATGAACATGAATTTGCCATTGTTGAAGGAACATCTCTAGTTGCAATCTTTCAAATAAATGAAAAGGACATAACAAGAAGGCATATGGTTTTGCCCGACCAAAATGTCAACTTTACCCCTTCGATCATAGACTAATGCATCATACGTACCTAAACTTTTTCTCATAACTTAATTGATACCTAAACTTCTCCTATTCAAATATGTACCTCAACCTTTAAGATGGGTTTTATATGATACTTTAATTAACCGAGCGCCACGTTACATGTTTGGTATCAACGAGTATTGCCAAACTCAAAATTGATTCAACAAAAATCATGACAGACATTCTCGTAATTTTTTTTTTCATATTTCTTGATCATAATCCTCTTGCTTCTCTTCCTTCGCTCCTCCGAGGTTGGCCATCAACGTCGTGGTAGTCACCGGCATTGGCTGCACCTTGGCCCCATCACAATCAAGGCCGCCGCTGCCAGCGTTGGGCTTGCGAGATTTTACCTGAAAGAGGCTTAATTAGTAAGTCCATTTGTACTTGGGGTCCAGGACCCGTGCAACCACATTGTCCTTTTTTGGATTGGGTTCAGGGGCCCAGCCCGGGTCCCATTTTCGAAATTCAAACTAACTATTGCAATAAATGTTCGAAAAATTTAAAAAAGATGAAGATGTTTAAAAAAGAGACCTTGATTAGGTTGTTGAGTTTAGTGCTAGTTTCATTCAGTTAGCATGCGGATTTTAGTGAGTACCGTTGATATAGACTAATCTTAGTTGGTTAATCTTTTAGAAAAGAAATTGAACTTGATTTGAACTGGAGTTGTTGTCCTGAGACTTAATAACAAAGCCATGTTATATTTTTGCCCAACTCGGGGTTACTTTATCTTTTACTCGCTCTTTTATTACTACTCTTGATGTGTTAGAGCAGTTCCATAAAGAATTAGTGTGGTGTTGACCAGTATATGTATATTCTAGTTGATATATAACTCATTAGTTTAAACTTTTGAATAAACATGTTACCGACTAGATATATTAAGGTGCTAGGATTTGGGCTTCCTTTTGGCAAGCTCCCTGGATAATGGTATTGGACTTCTACTGTTCGCTCACAATAAATGATATCAGAGCCGATGATTGATTAGTACTCCACATCTTATCTATTCCAATGTTTGATGAATATCTCAAGAAAGAAATATCAACTATCATGGTTAGTTTGGCGAGAAGAGAACATGGACAATTGGTCGAGTAACGCGAATCTGGCAAGAAGAGACCATGGCAGTTAGTCTAGTGACCCAAGATAGAAATCATGAGTGATGCAATCCCAAGTTAGCAATTGATGTTGGTTGTTTGTTGTACCTTGCAATAACTTGGAGATTCAAGTTGAGACATCTTGATGCAGAATGATACCTAAATTAAGGAGGAGAATACCTAACACTAAGGGCGCGCATGAGAACGTTTCTGTTTCTCTATTTCTATTCCAAACCTATTCCAGAAATAGGTTTGGAACAGAAACTCGTTTGGCAATGCAAATCTGTTTTTCTATTTCTGGAACAAAAATCTGTTCCAGAAATAGATTTTGGCCCAAAATCAGAAACAAAAAATTTTTGTTTCTGGCAGAAATAGAAAAATCTATTTCTGTTCCAGAAATTATTTCTGAAACAGAATGGTTGTCATGCGCGCTCATACGTGATAGGGAGATTGTTGAGAGACACATGTGAGTTGTGTTAGATAAGTCCCATATGAAGAATTTGTGTAATGATAAGTAGTTAATTTATTTTAGTTAGTCCATAACTCATTGACCTAAACACTTGAGTAAATGTAAGTCTAACTAGATATGTAGACATGCTTGAATTTAAGCTCACTCTTAGCAATCTCTCGGGGTGATGGTATCAAGCTTCTGTTGTATACTCACAATAGTTTGCTTGTTTTAGTTGAATAGTTAGGTTACATTTTATGATCATAATAAACACATAAAAAATTCACATGGACACGTGGTGGACGAGAACTTTATGCCTTATCATTGGATTAAAAGACCACATATGACACTTAGTTGTCAAATAATCAAGTTTACATACCAAAATGGCATTCGTTAGATAATTAGTGCAATCAAGTTTCACTGCTTCGAACTCTTGTTGCAGAGATAGCAAGATGTACTCTCGTACTTCATTGGCTCTTAGTCGTGCCCAATAGGCTATTCGCGACTCCCTCACATGATAGAATTTTTGTAAATAAATTAATTAAATGACTTCTCCAGCGTCACATGAATTATGGTTGTAGGAGAACCTCTACCGATTGAGAACCATCGGTCTCCAACTCGACATTACCTCTAAATTGTCTTTCCGACCCCTATTAAGATTGTTTCAACATTGAGGTCCAACGTGATTGAACTTTAATTTTTAAACCTACTTTCATTTGGTCCTTTAAATGTTTGAACAACTCATATAATCTGTTCCTAAAAATTTGACTCATTTCTATGTGATACAATTCTAACTATCCATGCGCAGCCCAATTCAGATCCCAACTATAACCAACGCGCCATCCAATTCTTAGCAATTCCCCTTTAATATGGAAAACAACATACGAAAAAAAAAACCAATGAAAAAGAAATTAAATATTAAAAAATGAGCAAATAAAATTCACTTCTTTTTCTCCCATAATTCAAATGTAGGTTTGAGTATTCTCGTATTCATTCACTCACGAACTTCTCCTGATCTCCATAGTTCCGTCATTTCATGCTTTCAAAACTCTTTCCTGTTTTTGTGTTTATTTTTTCCTTGTTAGATTAAGATCGCCGTGAAAGAAGGCCATGGGAATCGAAGACGAAAACGATGCTCTAGAAACCCATCAAGGTTGGACATGATTTAACTTTAATTGTTTAATCCCACTTTCGTCTAATTACCGCCGGAAATTATTGATGTGGTATCTAGTCATCATTGACCGTCTTACGTAGCAGCACAGTCGACACTAAAATGTGTACAATTCTTGATCAAATTACGTCATTTTTGCATATATTTATTATTTTTCTATTTTTCTTCTCTTCTTTCCTTTTCCGTGCCACTGTTCATTTTCTTCCCTAGGGAGCTCCTATTCATCGTGTCTGGCGACGCCAGATTTGGGGGCTCAACCCGTGGCCATCGAGCTCGTTGAGATCTTGACGACTATGAGCTCGACGGCCATAGAGGAGAAGTGGTTGTTCGCCTTCATTTCTTGCACCTCACGCAAATTGGACTCGGCTTTGTCAAAATCTAACCTCAAGTTATTATAGTTGCGTCCGCTAATCGCATTAGAATTTCTAACGGAAGAACTAAATTAAGTAGATTTTCTAAAATCAAAAGCTAGACTGAAAGAAATTAAGATTGGGGATGTAGAAATCACATGTAAGCTATGGGGAGGCCAATATGGCAAGTCTAACTTCAAGTTAACAAATAGACATTATAGTCACATCTGTCAGCTAATGGCGTTAGAATTTTTAACGAATGACCATACAGTTAGATTTTTTAGAATTCACGGATTAGGTTGAATAACATTAAGTTCTAACCATATTGAACATTAAAGAAAAGTTTAGGGACCATCCATGTCATCACCTAGATTTTAAAAAAAAAGAAAAAGAAAGCCTTGGTCGATTTGGCGTACCAATTAAAGCAAGGATTAAATAAGGCATTTGATAGTGAAAAAGACTAATGAACATGATTTGCCATTGTCGAAGGAAAATCTCTAGTTGCATTCTTTCAAATAAATAAAAAGGACATAACAAGAAGGCACATGGTTTTGCCCGACCAAAATGTCAACTTTACCCCCTTCGATCATAGAGTAATGCATCATACGTACCTAAACTTTTTTCTCATGACTTAATTGAATACCTAACTTTTCCTATTCAAATATGTACACCAACCTTCAAGATGGGTTTTATATGATACTTTAATTAAACCAAGGGCCACATTACATGTTTTGTACCAACGAATATTGCCACTCAAAATTGATTGAACAAAAATCATGACACAGACATTCTCGTAATTTTTTTTTCCCTTCTTGATCATAATCCTCTCGCTCCTCCGAGGTTGGCCATCAACGTCGTGGTAGTCACCGGCATGGCTGCACCTTGGCCCCATCACAATCAATGCCGCCGCTGCCAGCGTTGGGCTTGCGAGATTTTACCTGAAAGAGGCTTAATTAGTAAGTCCATTTGTACTTGGGTCCAGACCCGTGCAACCACATTTGTCCTTATTTGGATTGGGTTCAAGGGCCCAGCCGGGTCCCATTTCGAAATTCAAACTAACTATTGCAATAAATGTTCGAAAAATTTGAAAAGGATGAAGATGGTAAAAAAGAGACCTTCATTAGGTTGTTGAGTTAGTGCTAGTTTCATTCAGTTAGCATGCATTTGCGGATTTAGTCAGTACCGTTGATATAGACTAATCTTAGTAGGTTAATCTTTTAGAAAAGAAATTGAATTTGATTTGAACTGGGGTTGTTGTCCTAAGACTTAATAACAAGGCCATGTTAGTTATATTTTTGCTCAACTCGGGGTTACTTTATGTTTTACTCGCTCTTTTGTTGCTACTCTGCTGTGTTTGGTATGATTTTCCTTACATTGCTTTTCTATGTTGTGATTTGTGTTCAGATACACGCATCAATTATGTTAGAAAAGTTCCATAAAGAATTAGTGTGGTGTTAACCAGTAAATGCATATTTTAGTTGGTCTATAATTCATTAGTTTAAGCTTTTGAGTAAACGTGTTACCAATTAGATATATTGACGGGTTGGATTTGGGCTCTCTTTTAGCGATCTCCTTGAGTAATGGTATTGGGCTTCTATTTATCAAAGTCGATGCTAGATTAGTACTCCACGCCTTATCTATTCTGGTGTTTAATGAATATCTCAAGAAAGAAAACTCAGCTATCATGGTTGGTTTGACGAGAAGAGATCATGGACAATTGGTGGGGTAACGCGAGTCTGGCGAGAAGGGACCATGGACAATTAGTCTGGCGACACGAGATAGAGACCATGGGCGATGCAATCCCAAGTTAGCAGTTGATGTTGGTTGTTTGTTGTGCATTGCAATAACTTGAAGATTCAAGTTGAGATATCTTGATATAGAAGGATACCTAAATTAAGGAGGAGAATACCTAACATTGAGCTCATATATGAGGGAGAGATTGTTGAGATACACATGTGAGTTATGCTAAAGAAGTCTCATATGAAGAATTTGTATGGTGTTGAGCAGTTAATATATTCTAGTTGGTCCATAATTTATTGGCTTAAGCATTGAGTAAACGTGAGTCCAACTAGTTATGTTAATGAGCTCAGACTTGAGCTCACTCTGCCAATCTCTCCGGGTGATGGTATTGGGCTTATGTTGTGTACTCACAACAATTTGCTTGTTTAGTTGAATAGTTAGGTTACATTTTAGAAACACACAAAAAAAATTTGTATGGACACACGAGAACATTATGACTTATAATTGGATTAAAAGACTGCATATGAGACTTAGTTGTCAAATAATAAAGTTTACGTACTGAAATGTCATTAGTTAGATAATTACTGCAATCAAGTTTCACTACTTTGATCTCTGGTTGCGTAGTTAGCAAGATATACTCTCGTACTTCATTAGCTCTTAGTCCTGCCAATAGGCTATCCGTGACTCCCTCACATGATAGAATTTATGTAAATAAATTAATTAAATGACTTCTCCAACGTCACGTGAGAAACCTGTACTGATTGAGAACCGTCGGTCTCCAACTCGACATTCCCTCTAAATCGTCTTTCCGACCCCTGTCGAGAGTGTTTCAACATTAAGGTCCAACGTGATTGAACTTTTTTTTTTTTAATAATTATTAAAGTTCAATCACGTTGGACCTTAATGTTGAAACACTCTCGACAGGGGTCGGAAAGACGATTTAGAGGGAATGTCGAGTTGGAGACCGACGGTTCTCAATCAGTACAGGTTCTCCCGTGACGTTGGAGAAGTCATTTAATTAATTTATTTACATAAATTCTATCATGTGAGGGAGTCACGGATAGCCTATTGGCAGGACTAAGAGCTAATGAAGTACGAGAGTATATCTTGCTAACTACGCAACCAGAGATCAAAGTAGTGAAACTTGATTGCAGTAATTATCTAACTAATGACATTTCAGTACGTAAACTTTATTATTTGACAACTAAGTCTCATATGCAGTCTTTTAATCCAATTATAAGTCATAATGTTCTCGTGTGTCCATACAAATTTTTTTTGTGTGTTTCTAAAATGTAACCTAACTATTCAACTAAAACAAGCAAATTGTTGTGAGTACACAACATAAGCCCAATACCATCACCCGGAGAGATTGGCAGAGTGAGCTCAAGTCTGAGCTCATTAACATAACTAGTTGGACTCACGTTTACTCAAATGCTTAAGCCAATAAATTATGGACCAACTAGAATATATTAACTGCTCAACACCATACAAATTCTTCAATATGAGACTTCTTTAGCATAACTCACATGTGTATCTCAACAATCTCTCCCTCATATATGAGCTCAATGTTAGGTATTCTCCTCCTTAATTTAGGTATCCTTCTATATCAAGATATCTCAACTTGAATCTTCAAGTTATTGCAATGCACAACAAACAACCAACATCAACTGCTAACTTGGATTGCATCGACCATGGTCTCTATCTCGTGTCGCCAGACTAATTGTCCATGGTCCCTTCTCGCCAGACTCGCGTTACCCCACCAATTGTCCATGATCTCTTCTCGTCAAACCAACCATGATAGCTGAGTTTTCTTTCTTGAGATATTCATTAAACACCAGAATAGATAAGGCGTGGAGTACTAATCTAGCATCGACTTTGATAAATAGAAGCCCAATACCATACTCAAGGAGATCGCTAAAAGAGAGCCCAAATCCAAACCGTCAATATATCTAATTGGTAACACGTTTACTCAAAAGCTTAAACTAATGAATTATAGACCAAACTAAAATATGCATTTACTGGTTAACACCACACTAATTCTTTATGGAACTTTTCTAACATAATTGATGCGTGTATCTGAACACAAATCACAACATAGAAAAGCAATGTAAGGAAAATCATACCAAACACAGCAAGAGTAGCACAAAAGAGCGAGTAAAACATAAAGTAACCCCGAGTTGAGCAAAAATATAACTAACATGGCCTTGTTATTAAGTCTTAGGACAACAACCCCAGTTCAAATCAAATTCAATTTCTTTTCTAAAAGATTAACCTACTAAGATTAGTCTATATCAACGGTACTGACTAAAATCCGCAAATGCATGCTAACTGAATGAAACTAGCACTAAACTCAACAACCTAATGAAGGTCTCTTTTTTAACCATCTTCATCCTTTTCAAATTTTCGAACATTTATTGCAATAGTTAGTTTGAATTCGAAAATGGGACCCGGGCTGGGCCCTGAACCCAATCCAAATAAGGACAAATGTGGTTGCACGGGTCTGGACCCAAGTACAAATGGACTTACTAATTAAGCCTCTTTCAGGTAAAATCTCGCAAGCCCAACGCTGGCAGCGGCGGCATTGATTGTGATGGGGCCAAGGTGCAGCCAATGCCGGTGACTACCACGACGTTGATGGCCAACCTCGGAGGAGCGAGAGGATTATGATCAAGAAAGGGAAAAAAAAATTACGAGAATGTCTGTGTCATGATTTTTGTTCAATCAATTTTGAGTGTGGCAATATTCGTTGGTACAAAACATGTAATGTGGCCCTTGGTTTAATTAAAGTATCATATAAAACCCATCTTGAAGGTTGGTGTACATATTTGAATAGGAAAAAGTTTAGGTATTCAATTAAGTCATGAGAAAAAAGTTTAGGTACGTATGATGCATTACTCTATGATCGAAGGGGGTAAAAGTTGACATTTGGTCGGCAAAAACCATGTGCCTTCTTGTTATGTCCTTTTATTTATTTGAAAGAATGCAACTAGAGATTTTCCTTCGACAATGGCAAATCATGTTCATTAGTCTTTTTCACTATCAAATGCCTTATTTAATCCTTGCTTTAATTGGTACGCCAAATCGACCAAGGCTTTCTTTTTCTTTTTTTTTTAAAATCTAGGTGATGACATGGATGGTCCCTAAACTTTTCTTTAATGTTCAATATGGTTAGAACTTAATGTTATTCAACCTAATCCGTGAATTCTAAAAAATCTAACTGGTATGGTCATTCGTTAAAAATTCTAACGCCATTAGCTGACAGATGTGACTATAATGTCTATTTGTTAACTTGAAGTTAGACTTGCCATATTGGCCTCCCCATAGCTTACATGTGATTCTACATCCCCAATCTTAATTTCTTTCAGTCTAGCTTTTGATTTTAGAAAATCTACTTAATTAGTTCTTCCGTTAGAAATTCTAATGCGATTAGCGGACGCAACTATAATAACTTGAGGTTAGATTTTGACAAAGCCGAGTCCAATTTGCGTGGAGGTGCAAGAAATGAAGGCGAACAACCCACTTCTCCTCTATGGCCGTCGAGCTCATAGTCGTCAAGATCTCAACGAGCTCGATGGCCACGGGTTGAGCCCCCAAATCTGGCGTCGCCAGACACGATGAATAGGAGCTCCCTAGGGAAGAAAATGAACAGTGGCACGGAAAAGGAAAGAAGAGAAGAAAAATAGAAAAATAATAAATATATGCAAAAATGACGTAATTTGATCAAGAATTGTACACATTTTAGTGTCGACTGTGCTGCTACGTAAGACGGTCAATGATGACTAGATACCACATCAATAATTTCCGGCGGTAATTAGACGAAAGTGGGATAAACAATTAAAGTTAAATCATGTCCAACCTTGATGGGTTTCTAGAGCATCGTTTTCGTCTTCGATTCCCATGGCCTTCTTTCACGGCGATCTTAATCTAACAAGGAAAAAATAAACACAAAAACAGGAAAGAGTTTTGAAAGCATGAAATGACGGAACTATGGAGATCAGGAGAAGTTCGTGAGTGAATGAATACGAGAATACTCAAACCTACATTTGAATTATGGGAGAAAAAGAAGTGAATTTATTTGCTCATTTTTTAATATTTAATTTCTTTTTCATTGGTTTTTTTTCGTATGTTGTTTTCCATATTAAAGGGGAATTGCTAAGAATTGGATGGCGCGTTGGTTATAGTTGGGATCTGAATTGGGCCTGCGCATGGATAGTTAGAATTGTATCACATAGAAATGAGTCAAATTTTTAGGAACAGATTATATGAGTTGTTCAAACATTTAAAGGACCAAATGAAAGTAGGTTTAAAAATTAAAGTTCAATCACGTTGGACCTCAATGTTGAAACAATCTTAATAGGGGTCGGAAAGACAATTTAGAGGTAATGTCGAGTTGGAGACCGATGGTTCTCAATCGGTAGAGGTTCTCCTACAACCATAATTCATGTGACGCTGGAGAAGTCATTTAATTAATTTATTTACAAAAATTCTATCATGTGAGGGAGTCGCGAATAGCCTATTGGGCACGACTAAGAGCCAATGAAGTACGAGAGTACATCTTGCTATCTCTGCAACAAGAGTTCGAAGCAGTGAAACTTGATTGCACTAATTATCTAACGAATGCCATTTTGGTATGTAAACTTGATTATTTGACAACTAAGTGTCATATGTGGTCTTTTAATCCAATGATAAGGCATAAAGTTCTCGTCCACCACGTGTCCATGTGAATTTTTTATGTGTTTATTATGATCATAAAATGTAACCTAACTATTCAACTAAAACAAGCAAACTATTGTGAGTATACAACAGAAGCTTGATACCATCACCCCGAGAGATTGCTAAGAGTGAGCTTAAATTCAAGCATGTCTACATATCTAGTTAGACTTACATTTACTCAAGTGTTTAGGTCAATGAGTTATGGACTAACTAAAATAAATTAACTACTTATCATTACACAAATTCTTCAATATGGGACTTATCTAACACAACTCACATGTGTCTCTCAACAATCTCCCTATCACGTATGAGCGCGCATGACAACCATTCTGTTTCAGAAATAATTTCTGGAACAGAAATAGATTTTTCTATTTCTGCCAGAAACAAAAATTTTTGTTTCTGATTTTGGGCCAAAATCTATTTCTGGAACAGATTTTTGTTCCAGAAATAGAAAAACAGATTTGCATTGCCAAACGAGTTTCTGTTCCAAACCTATTTCTGGAATAGGTTTGGAATAGAAATAGAGAAACAGAAACGTTCTCATGCGCGCCCTTAGTGTTAGGTATTCTCCTCCTTAATTTAGGTATCATTCTGCATCAAGATGTCTCAACTTGAATCTCCAAGTTATTGCAAGGTACAACAAACAACCAACATCAATTGCTAACTTGGGATTGCATCACTCATGATTTCTATCTTGGGTCACTAGACTAACTGCCATGGTCTCTTCTTGCAGATTCGCGTTACTCGACCAATTGTCCATGTTCTCTTCTCGCCAAACTAACCATGATAGTTGATATTTCTTTCTTGAGATATTCATCAAACATTGGAATAGATAAGATGTGGAGTACTAATCAATCATCGGCTCTGATATCATTTATTGTGAGCGAACAGTAGAAGTCCAATACCATTATCCAGGGAGCTTGCCAAAAGGAAGCCCAAATCCTAGCACCTTAATATATCTAGTCGGTAACATGTTTATTCAAAAGTTTAAACTAATGAGTTATATATCAACTAGAATATACATATACTGGTCAACACCACACTAATTCTTTATGGAACTGCTCTAACACATCAAGAGTAGTAATAAAAGAGCGAGTAAAAAGATAAAGTAACCCGAGTTGGGCAAAAATATAACATGGCTTTGTTATTAAGTCTCAGGACAACAACTCCAGTTCAAATCAAGTTCAATTTCTTTTCTAAAAGATTAACCAACTAAGATTAGTCTATATCAACGGTACTCACTAAAAATCCGCATGCTAACTGAATGAAACTAGCACTAAACTCAACAACCTAATCAAGGTCTCTTTTTTAAACATCTTCATCTTTTTTAAATTTTCGAACATTTATTGCAAATAGTTAGTTTGAATTTCGAAAATGGGACCGGGCTGGGCCCTGAACCCAATCCAAAAAAGGACAAATGTGGTTGCACGGGTCTGGACCCCAAGTACAAATGGACTTACTAATTAAGCCTCTTTCAGGTAAAATCTCGCAAGCCCAACGCTGGCAGCGGCGGCCTTGATTGTGATGGGGCCAAGGTGCAGCCAATGCCGGTGACTACCACGACGTTGATGGCCAACCTCGGAGGAGCGAAGGAAGAGAAGCAAGAGGATTATGATCAAGAAATATGAAAAAAAAAAAATTACGAGAATGTCTGTCATGATTTTTGTTGAATCAATTTGAGTTTGGCAATACTCGTTGATACCAAACATGTAACGTGGCGCTCGGTTTAATTAAAGTATCATATAAAACCCATCTTAAAGGTTGAGGTACATATTTGAATAGGAAGAAGTTTAGGGTATTCAATTAAGTTATGAGAAAAAGTTTAGGTACGTATGATGCATTAGTCTATGATCGAAGGGGTAAAGTTGACATTTTGGTCGGGCAAAACCATATGCCTTCTTGTTATGTCCTTTTCATTTATTTGAAAGATTGCAACTAGAGATGTTCCTTCAACAATGGCAAATTCATGTTCATTAGTCTTTTTCACTATCAAATGCCTTATTTAATCCTTGCTCAAATTGGTATGCCAAATCGACCGAGGCTTTCTATTTTTTTTTTTTTAAATCTGGATGATGACATAGATGGTCCCTAAACTTTTCTTTAACATTGAATGTGGTTAGAACTTAATGTTATTTGACCTAATCCATGAATTCTAAAAATCTAGCCGGTATGGTTATTCCGTTAAAAATTCTATCGCCATTAGCTAACGTGACTATAATATCTATTTGTTAATTGAAGTTAGACTTGCCATGATGGCGTCCCCATAGCTTACTTATGATTTCTACATACCCAAACTTAATTTTGTTCAATCTAGTTTTTGATTTTAGGAAATCTACTTAATTGAGTTCTTCCGTTAGGAATTCTAATGCAATGAGCGGACGCAACTATAATGACTTGAGGATAGATTTTGCCAAAGCCGAGGCCAATTTGCGTGGTGGCGCAACAAACGAAGGCGGACGCCCACTTCTCCTCTATGGCCGTCGAGCTCATAGTCAGTCGAGATCTCAACGGACTCGATGGCCATGGGCTGAGCCCCTAAATCTGGGGTAGCTGTACACGATGAACAGGAGCTCCCTAAGGAAGAAAATGAACAGTAGCACAGAAAAGGAAAGAAGAGAAGAAAAATAATAAAAAATATGCGTAAATGACGTGATTTCATCAAGAGTCGTACACGTTTTTGTGTCAACCGTTGCCACGTGGGACGGTCGACAATAGCTTGATGCCACGTCGATAATTTCCGACAGTAATTAAGCGGAAGGGCTATTTTGGGATTTTGCACAAATGATTGAAAAGTTAGGGCCGAATTGATATATGTACAATAAATACGTGATGACTTGATTATCCCCTCGCAATCGAAAGAAATGGTGCTGAGAGAGAGAAACGAGGAGAGAGCTAGAAAGAGAAGACAGAGAATTGTAAGGAGGGATCATAACTCAATTTTAGGGTTTTTTTTTTTTGGTCGGATCATTTTTAGGGTTGATTGTTAATGTCGTCATGTGGTCTCATACTTTAATAGTGTCCAATTGAGGTATAATCTGATATAACATGTTTATTAATCGTATTAGAAAACAAAAGTTTATTAAGCGGGTTGTACAAGACGACTTGTTTAAGATATGAATTCTCACATACGTGTAATATGTATATATTAAACGCGCATAAATGTGTCAAAACATATTTAATCACATCTAAATATATCTAGAAATTTTATGTTGATACTAATGACATGTAGACCTAGCAAAGTACCGAAAAACCTAAACCTGTTGCATTTGTACCAACTTAGTTTTAAACATTTGTATGTTTTGTCAATTGAATTTATCCGATCAATTTTAGTGAAAATCACTGACTGGACGCCAACCGTCTTACATGGTACAAGTGGGAATGATGAGAATATTTTTCAGTAATATTTTGAATCTTTTAAAATTAATACTTTCTTCTTCTTCTTCTTTTTCTTCTCTTTATTTTTTTTCCTGGGGGGAAGGGGGGTTGAGGGCCGGTGACCCTTGCGGGTTGTCGCCTGTGGCCACCGATGGTTGGCGATGACCCTGCCGGCCCTCATCCCAAACAAAAGTATAGAGAAGAAAAGAAAAGAAAAGAAAAACCCAATTTTTTTTAAAAATTAGAATATTATAAGAATGTCCACGCTAGCATCGCTCGCACCATGTAGGATGACCGGCTTTCACGTCAGCAATTTCTAATAAAAATTGGCGGATGGACTTAATCGACAAATTATCGAAGATTGAGGACTCGATTGGTATAATTAAAAAGTTTAAGATTGAATTGGCACAAATGCATTATGTTTATTTATTTATTTTTTTTTGGATACTTCTCCCATGTTGACCGTCTAACAAAACCGTAATTAACGTGTCGTTAATAATGAAATCAGGTTAAAAGATCAACATGTGTATGTGATCCGTCTCTGATTACCTTCCTCTCGTTTATAATATGAAGGGAATAAGCAAAGCACCTTTACCATCGCAGCCCATTCTAGTAATCTTTTTCGTGGTCTCCCCATCGATACGTCGAAAGCAACTCCTCCTCTCCCTCTCTCTAAATCGCACGCAAATCATAATGGGGGCTTGTCTTTCTTCCCAGAGCACAAAACAATCGCATCAAACAAGAGAAAGCTCAAAAGGGTCGCCAGCAGCAACAATCAAGATCGTCCAAGCCGACGGCAAAGTTCAAGAGCACAGAGAGCCGCTGCAAGCCAGGCACATCACCTCCCAGAACCACCCAAGCTTCTTCCTTTGCAGCTCCGAGTCTCTGTCCCTCGACTCTTGTCCACCCCAGGTTGACGAAGAAGAGGTGCTACAGGCCGGCCAGATTTACTTCTTGCTGCCGCTCGCTCTCGCCCACAGGCCCCTGAGGCTCCACGATTTGTGCGTTCTCGCCATCAAGGCAAGCTCGGCCCTCGGCAACGACGGGATCGAGATTTCGTCCGCTGATTCAAAGTTCATTTTGCGTTGAATGTTGTAAGGTCGAGTTCATTTTTGCTCTCTTCTGTTGCTGTTTTTTTTTTGTTTCTCTGGGTTGGGAGATGGAGATTGTAATGATCAGGAAGCTCCTCCTGTAAAATATGGTTAATGAATTTGTTCTAGTCTTCTGATAGGAATGTCAATATGGCAAAATCCAATGGAGAAGTCAGAGAAGGTCTTTACTGGTGACGGTGGGGAATGGTGATGGAGCGGCTTCTAGTCTTTTGACTTAAGCTGTCTAGGGAACGTTAGTCAAATTGCACATATTGTTCTCCAAGAACGCAACATACACATTGAAATAGATTGTCGTTTCATCCGATATCACGTTCTTTATGGTGCTATTTGATTTGTTTTTACTTTCTCGACTGAATAGACCGCTGAATATACTACACTTTCCTCTCTTTTACCAAAAACCACAAATCTCAACTTGATTAGTAGTACAAGGAATTTGTGTTTTTAAGATTTTATATACTACTCTTGGTATATAACTATACCATTGAGTGGATTAATCTCGAATACAAATGACAACACCAATTTACCTCCCTGAATTCTTGGGTTTCCTCTCAGTAAGCTCAGAGCCCAGGAGCCAAAAGTGTCTATATGCTAACTCTTGGACTCCCACGAAGGTGGCCAATGCTTGTAATCCCCTTGCCATGGCAGGTCCCGTTGAGATTAATGTGATATTTCATTGATCTCCACAACTACTATCATGAGTATTTATCAGCATCGTCTTACATGGTTTACAAGTTGTCGTACTCTGTTCTCCATACTAATCACTTGAGAATCATTACAAAGAGTGTGGTGTTGATCAAAAGTTATTTAATCGCACGGTGCTCTCACTGATGCTTGGATCTATCAAAATGCTTTTAAAACCTATTAAGAACCCACAAGCATTTAAATGTGCCATAAATGGGTCATAAAAAATAAAGATAGACAACTCATTTAAAAGGCCTCTACACTTTCACTGTCAAGTGGAATTAACGCATTCAAGAGACCCAACATTTAACATAATTTTTTTTAATTTTTTAATTTTCTGAATTCTTTATAAATTTTTATTTTTTTATTTTATTCTATCTTTTTTCTTTCCTTTTCTTTGGACGAAGTGCTGCTATGGATTTGCGGCCCTCCCCAATTCGGGGTGAGGGGCTTGTGGACCTCGCCTAGTGTTTGGCGAGAGTCGTCGGTCCTCACTAAACTTTGTGAGAAATAAAAAGAAAAGAAAAGATAGAAAAATAATAATTTAAAACAAAAATTATAAAGAAAAGGAAGATAAAAAAATTCTTTTTTAAAAGAGATTACAAAAGTTGTTCACTAAATTCATATTGCATGGAAGTGTTTTAGAAATATAATTTTTTTTTAAAATTACAAGAAACAAGTTTTCCTAGATTGGAATAAATGTGGGAGTGTATTAGCAAAATTAGTTGGGTCAGGCATATGGAGAGTGTAAGTTAGGTCTGGCATGGGTCAAAAACACTTTTATTACAAATAAACAGGTCATAAACGGGTTAATGCAATTTAGGTCAGATCATTTATGACTGGCCCAATCCGACCCACCTGTTTCATAGGATTACTAATGCTACTTGCTCCATCTATGATAATGGCTCATCAAATTCTTCCTATTTTCTCTACAGTGTGATAAATTAATTTTGCCAGCTAGTTTGTTAGGCAGTGTCATGACCTAAAATTAGGCTAATGGATTATTAGGTTAATTAAACTAACTAACCTAATTTGAACCTTCCCTAGTCCTACTGAATCACTATTCAAAAAATATTTGGATATGTACCGGATTTCCTTCCAAATATAATTTCTCAAGCAAGAGATACTTGATATGTCTTTTAATAGAGTCACTTGCCTTTGATTGAACCATATTTGTATGGTAGAATGACCTGTCTACATCTGTCCAATTTCTTACAAAGTGATTAGTAACACCAAGTTCATTTCAAATGAATTTAAATGGACCTTTCTCAAGAGGTTTTGTAAAGATATTAGCTAATTGATTTTTGGAATCAATAACCGAACATGAACATCATTATTTTGCACATGATCTCGTATAAAATGGTGCTTAATCTCAATGTGCTTAGCTCTTGAGTGAAGAATAGAAATCTTCATCTGGTTGATGGCCTTGGTATTATCACACCTGATTCTTCAATGCCAAAGTCATTGAGCTATTGCTTCATCCAGAGAATTTGTGCATAGAAACTTTCATATGCAACATGCTTACTTCTGCTATTGATAGAACCACTTGATTTAAATAGAGTCAGAATGATCAAACTTTTCCAAGGGTTGAATATCATCACTTGCAAGGGTGTATCTGGGATCTACTTCTTCTTCAATATTATATAAGACACTATTCTTATCAAATTTCACATCCATTGACTCTTACACCAAGGAATTCTTCCTGCTAGACAGAGTCACTCCGAGGATCAATCTCCAAAACTAGTCATTGGTTGATTGTCGAATAAAGATTATGAGCTGTTGAGGTGAGAGGAACCAGAGATTTGAAAGGATTTGCTCGCTCATACAATCAAATCCTTAATGCCCTAAATCAAATTTCTAACAAAGGAAATCATCTACAGAGCGATTGCCAATTAATCAAGATTCATCATATGGAAAGTAATGACAATATCTTTGTGATTGATAGTCAATCAATTTAACTTAGAAACACAATCCTAACTAGATAATTGACCATTAGAGGGGGAAATTCAATTTGCTAAATAATCAAGAATAAGATTGAATAAACAATGAGGATAAATATGAAGATCGACATATATCTCTAATAGAATCTTATATGAGTTTGCCTCTACTACGAATCCTGCTTCTATCAAAATAAAAGCATTAAGAATATTAAGGATAAAAGGTCTAGAGATATATTTGTAGTAAATTCTCAAAGTATAAATAAAAATCTTTTCAATAAAGTATGATGGTTCTGTTTCCTTCAAAATCAAATGTAATTTTCCAACACTTACTTCTAGGAATGTTCAATTCATCCGGCTTTAAAAGTGCATAAGATAAAACACATGAATAATGTGTAACGCCCTCCCAACCAGCTAATACATAAGAAAACCTCAAGTCAAATGTAACAATAGCTAATACATTTTGCATTGTTCCATCCTTTCGACCACGAAATGTTTCTTGAATTTTAAAAAGAACTGATACACGTACATGAGTTCCATCTATTGCTTTGACATAATCCTAACATAATATGTATGGTTATATCATCATCGTAACTAGTGTGATAATTGCCATAACTACTGCAGCCGCACCCGCTACCACCACTTGAATTTTGATCATAGCCATCCATATTGGAGCACATTGATCGTGAAACCAAAAATGTAGGTGATATACTAGAAGGGCAATACCAACCAACCAAACAAAAGTAGCTCTATTTATACAAGCAAAATGAAACTAGGGCATCTTTTATCTGCCTTGAACCCTTTAGCCAGAAACACCCATAATCATAGTTTATCTATGCATGAGCTGCCACTTAAACTTAGTTACGGCCATCATACCAAAAAGAATTGCACAATGTTTAGAAAACAAAAGAATCACACAATGTTCGTCAAGACAAAGACCAATGATCCGAACATACAATTGGACATAGATCGTCAAATGGAAAGACATTGTTATCAAACTAAACTTGAAGAGTGGTTTACATGCTTTCTCTTAAATTGGCTATTGAGCAAAGAGATCGATTTATAGAAATGAAAACTAATTATAGTGATTACCTCGGGGATCATGTGTTCGTGGGATGAGGCAAAGCATGAGGCAGGAGAGAAGCCGCTCTAGAGACAAGGGATGAGACGAAGAAGCCCTAAGTTGTGTGAGAATAAAGGGAAAAGGAAGAGAGAATGTGAAGGTGAGAGGGCGGAAAGAGGGGAAAACAAAGAGAGGATGCGAGGTGGCGAGAGGGCGGCTAGAGGGCGATGGGAGGGCAACGTATAAGCAACAGGAGAGCAAGAGAGCGAAGGACGTGAACCCTAATAGCAAGTCTAGAAAATGATTTCCTTATTTTTACAAACAGAAATCATTTTCCCCCATTTTAGATTGATATTTTCCATTGACCACCTATTTTCTACCCCCTCAAATACTGAAAATTAGGGAAAATATCTTCTAGGAAAATCATTTTCGTGAAACAAACAGAGCTTAGTGTTTTTGCTGCCACAGTAGTACAGTATGGATCAAAGAGGGCCGACATGTCATAATCCAAAACCTATGCCTTGATATTGCAGAGTTTGGAACACATGCAAAGCGAATACCGAGATTGGCAAGATTGCCATTGTCGGTCCTAATGCTAGAGGGTTCACCAGCAACGCAAGATTTCTCCAAGGTTACGTTATCCGAAGCCATTGCCATGATGAATGGGTAAACATGACAAGAGCAATACAGGGACCTCTATGGCGAAATGAGAACCTAACATCATGTCAAGAATGGTAAAAGTGCCGGCAGATCTGTCTGTTGGGAGAGAGGTTTAGAGCTAAACCCAAGAAGCAGGCTAGCCCTTTTCAACATTGGACTCGGACTAACTAGGACCCGGAAAAGGAGGATGCAAAGAAACCGCACAGTGGAAAGAAGAGGCTATTCCGCACAGCTTGTGAGAAAATTCAGGGACTAGAAACAAAGAGCTAATGATGAATTGAAACCAACCCCGACCCAGGAGTGGTATATGTTATGGACTTAAAGCCAACTTCGAACAAGGTGAAGAAGTGAGGAATGGTCATCGTCATGTGTTAATGTGGAACTGGTAGGTACACTACCAAAGTTCTTTCGAGCCAATGGTGATGAATGAGGAGATCAAACCAGTTGCCTAACATTGTGAGGAACCTGGCTTTTGGCTCTAAATCACTCGCCAACTCAATTCGTGTTCCTTTCTAAGCTATAAATCGTTTGACTGAATGAGATGACCATTGAACCTTCTTCTGTTGGCTAATTCTGACCTTGGTCTTCGTTGACAAAGTCTTCCTCGAGGGGCTTACATCCATTTGGCCAAGTTTAGGGGAAATAACTTGTACTTCAATTTAGCAACCAAAATCCCATTGGGCTCAAAACCCAGGACTTGAAAGTGCTTATCTCAAGCTTCAATACGCTAATTCTTGGACTTTCATGAGAGTTTCGATCCTTAAAGTCACTCGCCATGGTAGTGTCGCGACCTAAAATTCAATCAGCGATGATATTACGGGTTAACGGATTATCAGGTTAATTGACTAACATAATTCGGACCCTTTCAAGTCCTACCGAATTGCAACTTAGGTTCTTTTCATGCAAAGTTTGTTCAATTTGGAGTCGCCACTAATCGTTATTGATAGATCGATTAGAAACCTAAATAAATTAGTAGGAGAACTAAATTACTTTTACGAATCAGAGATTCAAAGTACGGGGACTTGGTTACGCTAATATTTTTATCAACGCCCTTTTGGTACCATTTTCATGAAAATAGTTTGATCAGACAGGTTTTGATTAAATTTAACCTAAGTCACTAACAAAGGTTATCAAATGGGAGCTCAAACAATTGAATTAAACACTCAACATCAGGATAATTAGCAAGGAGCATGTGTCAGACAATTTCTCTCTTTTGATTTTTCATTTTTTACTGAAAAATTAAACCAAAATGCAAAGCATGAGATTATTTTTAAATGCAATGGCACAAAATTAAATGCAAATCTAAAAAATTCAAATGACATGACATAAAATAAGTGGCAAAAAATGACATGACACAAAATGACATAGCAAAAATGTTGTGCAAAAATGTGACATGCAATAAGACGCTGCATAGATGACATGGACAAATATGACATGATGACGTATAGCATATGCGATATGACATACAGATGCGGACATGACATGCCAATACGACATGCGAACATAGACATACGGATACGATATATGTACGTGTTCAGCAGCAGATATATCACAAAACTAGTTAAAGAAATCTAAGATTTTCACAAACAAGTTTGATAATATATATGACCACCAGCAGGTGGCTCGGCTTACCAATTCCGGGGTTTTGATAATATAGAAACCAAAACGCATAAAAATAGAGTACAAAGCAGTAAATAAAGAACCTTTAGCAGGTGCTCGCCTACTGATTCTGGGGTTTGATAATATGAAAATTAAACTGCAGAATATAGAATACATAAAGCAATAAATAAAGACCTCCAGCAGGTGCCGGCCTATCGATTCTAGGGTTTGACAGTGAAAGATCTAATATAAAAAGTATATAAATAACTATAAGCATTAAAATTTCCTGAAGCTGGAAAGAGGATGATTAACGACTTCTGTGCAATGTTTGACCTCCAGCAGGTGGCCGAACTGCCAATCTAGGAATTGGATATTTAAGCAAAAAAATGCAGAAAAGCAATAGGAATATGCCATTGGGCGATGCATAGCTAGACTGTAGATAGTATGACTGCCTTGCGTGATCGCGATTGCGATTCATCATGCAGACATTTGAATTAGGGGGAATTTTAATCTTGCCAAAAAGAAAAACAGAAATAAGATTGCAAGGTACTAATAGATTTGACAATGAAAAATTATTAGTTCAAAAGAATTATTCTTCTTCCTTTCGGCGTGAATTCCCAAGTGCTACCAAATGGATTCCTTGAGAACTTCTCGAAATCTGATTTGCAGGAATTCTACTTCGAGATTGTCCTATGAAATCTTCCCTGCAGGAGTGTTTTCTCCCTAAATCAAGTATCTCTAGACGTGTCACGAGAGAGATCAGAAGGAATATGACAGGAAAAAGAATTTGATCTGGGG
>JAGVVM010018313.1:0-12961 GCA_019149425.1 Psidium friedrichsthalianum
CCGGTATTTGGAATCAACTTTTTTAGCTGTATAGTGATGTATATATCATTGGAAGTTAAAAACACACAATCTATACAATCATTGAACATATTTAGTACCCAACCTTATTTGACTTAAAAACCACAAAAAACATCGTTGTTTTTAAATGATATGGAAACCAAGTTTCGTTTAAAGTAAGGTACAATAAATGCATGCCTTAATATCAAATCTAAACTAGAAACTGAAATTAAAAGGACATCTCCCACGAACTCAATATCAACTTTATTATTGTTGGTGAGCTTTGATTTATCTCAATTTGGCTCTCTATGATTTATGAATCCCTATATAGTCAATGCGACATCATTGATTGCACCTCTATCTAGCCAATACAATTTGGGTGGGCCTTTTAATGGGTTGGATTCATAAACCAAAGCCAAAAAATCATTTCCAGCATATTCACACTTAGACAATCAAGTTTTGTTTGTTGCAGTTTTTCGTTATGTGATATTAGACAATCAAGTTTTGTATTTGTTGTAGTTTTTCTTTATGTGATATTTTTTCTTATAAAAGAAGTTGTAGTCACCATCCTTCTTAAAAGCTGCGTTCTTAAAAAATCCAAATTATCAAAATGACCAATGGTATTATGAGTTCATTTATGAGTATGATTTTTATGCCTCTTACTCAAAGGGTCTACCATCCTTATGACGTAATCTCTAACCAGACTAGACCATTAAACCTCATATTGAAGAGTCCTTGTAGATATTTCACAATCTCAGCATTAGATGAGACACAGTTCATAGCCTCCAAGACTTCCATCATCTGTATAGCATTGCAGCCAGTTAGCAAACCACTTTTCAAGTGGTCCTGAATGAATCGCTTTATAGATAACAATCAAATCTGATTGCTATTAACCTAGACAACAAAATGTGCTTTCTTGAATTTCGTACTATCAGTAGAAAATTAATCAGCTTATCCTTATTAAGAGTAATATGAACTTTTGCCAGCTTTATCGCAAACATAAAATCCTCTACCAATTTCTCAAAGTTTGAACCAATTTCAACTTCAATCTTAATGGAGCTACCATTTACAGAGAATGTGACTTATTTAACAAGCAATGTATACAATTAGCATCATGTGAGTATTGTGTAACTTGAGCCTTATAAGTACAACATCATGAGAGTTATATATATCACGATATAATCACATTGGAGTAGAATATATAGCATGCAGTTATAAACTCTCCACATAATAGTGACCATGAGAATATATTCCAACTTTCATGAATAGAATCGGTCACTCCTCAACCATATGTTATACATGTATCCCTCCATGAAACATTATACAATCACCTCATTGAGTATAACCACATTAGAACATGAGACATCTCAACATAATATGAGACTAATGTTTCTCAAACACAATCAAGAGTGTCACTTTGGCGGTCACTGCCTAATTAAATTTTTGAAACTCTCTAACACCAAATATAAACTGTATGTCTCACATTTACGATATACATGTGATTTTAGACTTTGATTATAGGGACATTTTATCCTAAAATCACAAGCGATGCCATTAGCATTGCTCTATTCATTGATACATGTTGAACCTTATACATGTCAATAATTAATAACACTCTACACATTCTATATGTGATCATATACATGTGAGCTAGCTTTTATATTTTTGAAACCATATGGAAATATAAGAAAAATGCCAAAATTGCTCCTAGAAATACATGTATATAGGGGTTTTTGTAAATTTTTGAGAATTTTATACCATGTAGAGGATCTTCATATGAGCACGTGGGTGCCAAGAACGCCCAAAACAGAGCACGGACATGACTGCACGAGCATTTTGAATTTCTGGCGCAAGAAGCGTACGTACGATGGCTCAGCGATCGAAGGACCAGCATGATCAGCTAACCGGTTCGGTTAACGATTGGTCCCCAATCAACGATCAGGGCAAACCCGGTCAACTTTAATCCAGGCCAAGGTCGGGTCGACCTGGTGATGTTACCAATGTTGTCATATCCTATGTGGCGTAGGGATAGAGGGACTCATATTGTGCATGTAAAACCCGACGTGGTAGCGCATATTGTCCCAAAGGTGGTGCACTGACGTCATATGACGTCAATAATACCACTCGTTGGTCACGTGGCAGCACATGGGTAGTAGCTCAGCACATTGCCTGCACATGAATATCACGTGCCTATGGCGGTGCGGTGCATTGTGCAAGTGGAAGCGAGTGGGCTGACCTAGTAGGCGCGTGATTTACACGCGTCTCCTCCATTGTGGCTTTAGGCTGCGTGTACGAGCGCGTGGAGACTTTCGATGGAGGTTGCACCCACCAAAATGCTCGTATCAACGAGTACAACCCAAATAAAATTTTTGAAAATGGGCAAAAATCAAAAGTTCCAGATCTAGACTATGGAAGTTCTAATACCACATGTAAGTTGCTATAAACCTTATTATAGCAATCCGAAGATCTACATTACTAGAATCTAGACAAGCAATAATGGTTTAAAGGAATTTGTGCATATGATTTGGAATCCATCGTTATTTTAGGCATCCCTAGCTTAATGAGATAGCCTCTCAACGATGCCATCCATATGTGTTCTATATTTGATGTTGTTATGAGTTCATTAGTCTAGAGGAGGGAGTAGAATGCTATTTATAGAGTTTCTAGGCAGGCCCATCTCATCACCGGTCGGGCTCAACTCGGCTCACATAATGCCAGGTCCATATTAAACTAATTAAGGATCTTTATATCTTATATTATTAGATCAATTCTGTAAACAGTAAATTAATCCATAGAACGGTAATTATAATCTTAATTAATATAAGCACACATTAGGATAACTCTAACAATTCTATCATTCTACTACAAGAATCATTCCAAAATTTCTCTTCAGAATATGCGCTCTGTTGACGATTCGTACGCCTTGTATTTGATCAACTGCTTTCCACATCGCGACAAGACGATGAGAACGCAACAAAACCCATGGCCTTCACGTTGCCGGATCTCCTCTTCTCCCTCCAATTCGGGTCAGTTCATATCTTCTGAATGATTCCTCTCACTATTTATCTCGCTGCTCAACATGTCAAATCCTTCGTCCTTGAGCATCATGAATGCTTGGGACAGTCGTTTTGATGGATGGTTGGGAACTTGGGATTGTCTTGAATCCTTTGCCCATTGCTTAACAGAAAAATCCGTGCTTGGCTACTAACCTCAGCGTTTGCAAGGTGAAAGTGGACAACCATGGCTTGACGTAGAAGAAGATGAAATGCGAAGAGAAAAAAGAATATGAAAAAGAAGAAAGAAACGTCTTTCAATGAAAATGCCATTACCCATGCCATTGGAGCTTGCATGTTGGTGAACATTAGACCCATCAAATGAATGGGTTGGATAAATATTGACTCAAATAAACTCATTCTACCTGTTTTGATCCATTTTCATTCAATGCCAATAGCAAGTCTATGTTTGACGACAAAATGGGTTAAGATTGCCCTAATGGAAGGGTTCCACTGAATTCACAGCTTAGTTCCCGAGCCAGTTCGAGCACCGGTTGTAATGACCCACACTTAGAGGTGGCCACAGTTCGGAACCGGGCCGGTTCGATTCGGAACCGCTGGTCCGGTTCGTGACCTATCATGAACCGGCAGTTCGGGCCGATCCAAGGGCCGGTTCCGTCCGGTTCAAATCGGTTTTCAAATAAATTTTAAGAAATAAAAATAATTTAAATAATGAATTATGAAATAAAAAAGATAAAATTATGAAATAATAAATTTTTAAATACAAATTGTAATCAAATTTAGGGATCGGGAAAAAAAAAAGGGAGGAAGGAAAGGGCTTGAACTTAATGAATTATCATTAAGCGCCTACATATCTTCTTGGGGATAGAAGAATCAAAACCCATGTAGTTCTTTTACCTTTGATAACCCATACTTACCTCATCGTCAATCGTCGCTACCTGTGGCGGTGTTACCCGTGGCGGTGGTATCTTCGTTATTGAAGAATTCGGATTCGTTGTTGCGATCCATTTCTTGTTGTCGATATGTCGCCTTTGTCCAATCATCGACACAAGCTTGAGCCTCAACCGAATCCGGAGATAATCTCAAATGTCGGTCATCCAAAATATTACCTCCAGCACTAAATGCTTGTTCAACCGCAACTGTTGAGCAAGGGGTTGCTAAAATCTCTTTTGCAATGTGAGCTAGTACTGGAAATTGAGTTGAATGACTATTCCACCACTTTAGAATTTGGAAATCCATGTCTTCTGATTGAGGAAACTCAAATACAGTAGTTAAATAAATTTCTATTTCGGAAATATTTCCCATTATTCCTTTTTGTCTTTTTTGCCTATTTATTAGATTTCTAGACCCTCTACCTAGGTGCTTGCCTTGCATGTCACCAACTTGGGAAGAAATTCCACTATCATCAACTATATTATATCTATTACAAAAATCATTATACAATTCTACTATTATATTTTTAAATTCTTTTTCTATATCTCTAATATTCACGGTTTCAGTCAAATGTAAACACTCATAGTATGAATTCAAATCATCAAGTAAGCCATCCATTTTCATACGTGGATCCAAAACACAAGCAACCAAATAGATAATAGGAATTTTGGTATAATATTGCATCCATTTCGTTCGCATTGCTATAATAGTTGGACCTAATTGATTATCGTCTTCATTTTCTTCAAAAATACCAGCAATATTTACACACTTTGTTAAAAATAAATGTGTAGTAGGATAATAAACACCGGATAAAGTATAAGTTGCATTATTAAAAACTTTTAACAAATCTAAAATTCTTTTGCAAATATCCCACTCTTGTGGGTATAAATTATTTTGAGAAACATAATTCGCAAAAAATGTACATAATAAATCTTTATATGAAAAAGATTGATTAAACAACTCATATGTAGAATTCCAACGATTTGGAACATCACTTGGAAATTTTTTTGGTTTTCTTCCATTTTGTTTACAAAATCTACCCCATTCTCTCATAATTTGGGGATGTTTCCATAATTATTGAATTGCTATTTTATTGGACGGAGAGAAATTTCAAGAGTTCGTAAACCATCTTGTACGCATAAATTTAAAACATGGCAAGCACATCTAATGTGAAAAAAATTTCCACCAAAAGTGGGTTTACAAATCATTTCTAACTCGCAAATAGAAGCAGTATTTGACGCGGTATTGTCAAAACCAATTGAAAAATTTTATTAACCAATAAATATTCTTCTAAAACTTGCTTGATTATTCTATAAATATTATGTGCCATATGCGTTTCATCAAAAACTCGAAATGCAATAATTCTTTTTTGAATGTTCCAATCATCGTCTATCCAATAACATGTAATACCCATATAATACTGAGTTTGCCAAGGATCACTCCAAATGTCGCTACCTATATGCACACGTCCATTGAAAAATGCAAAAAAATTTCTCAAATCAACTTTTTCTTTTTTATAAAGTTTAAAAATTGGCGTTTAAGTATTTCTCGAAACGGGTTTTGCTTGTGGAGTACATGCATTTTGTACAAAAGTATTAAAACCAAAATTTTCACCAAAATTAAACGATAAATGTTCAACGGCAGCAAATTTAGCTAATTCTTGCTCATAATTATTTCTATCGTAACGAAATAAATTAGAAGTGTTAGAATCGACAAACTTGGGAATTTGTTGTTGCCTCGTGTCGATCCCGAATTCCGTTGGATGTTTTGACGCCAAATGTCGTCGATATGTTCCATAACCGCTTCCACTTGTAAATCTATATACTTTTTTGCAATGATTACATATGAGATTGTAGTCGTTACCTTCTAAACGTTGCTTGGTGAAGTGTTGTCATATGATGGATGCACCCCCTCGACTCATTTCTTTTGTTGTTGACGCTTCTTCGGTATTGTAGTTGGTTGTAGACTTTCTTGCGTCGAGATGTGCTCGACATTAGGAATAACGTTGATATCATCTTCGTCATCGTATCCCCAATGTGCATACTCACGAGGATCATGAGAATAATTGGATTCTTCGGGAATCATCGGGCTCTTTCCTTTTCCACTAGCCATTTTTTGAGAGAATTGAGCGGAAAAAAACTAGCTAAATTGAGCGAATTTGAGAGAATTGAGAGAATTTGAGAAAATTTGAGAGAATTTGAGAAATGAGAGAAATGAGAAAAATGAGAGAATTTAGAGAAATTGTGAGGAAAAAATGAAAGGTGAAGATGGATATTTATAATAGTTATGATTATTTTATAAATTAAAAAAATTATTTAATAATTATTAAAAAAACAAAAAAAAACAATAAAATAGCTATATAGTCGTTGTCAACCAAACGGCCAAATGGCCGTTTGGTCCAAACGGCTATAATATAGTCGTTGGGCCCCCACCCGGGCTGCCAGCCCGTGGGGCCCAAACGACTATATTATAGCCGTTTGGACCAAACGGCCATTTGGCCGTTTGGTGACCAACGACTATATAGCTATTTTATTGTTTTTTTTGTTTTTTTAATAATTATTAAATAATTTTTGTAATTTATAAAATAATCATAACTATTATAAATATCCATATCACCTTTCATTTTTCCTCACAATTTCTCTTAAATCTCTCATTTTTCTCATTTCTCTCATTTCTCAAATTCTCTCAAATTTTCTCAAATTCTCTCAAATTCTCTCAAATTCGCTCAATTTAGCTAGTTTTCTTCCGCTCAATTCTCTCAAAAAATGGCTAGTGGAAAAGGAAAGAGCCCGATGATTCCCGAAGAATCCAATTATTCTCATGATCCTCGTGAGTATGCACATTGGGGATACGATGACGAAGATGATATCAACGTTATTCCTATGTCGAGCACATCTCGACGCAAGAAAGTCTACAACCAACTAACAATACCGAAGAAGCGTCAACAACAAAAGAAATGAGTCGAGGGGGTGCATCCATCATATGACAAACACTTCACCAAGCAACGTTTAGAAGGTAACGACTACAATCATATGTAATATTGCAAAAAAGTATATAGATTTACAAGTGGAAGCGGTTAGGAACATATCGACGACATTTGGCGTCAAAACATCCAATGGAATCGGGATCGACAACACAACCAACAAATTCCAAGTTTGTCGATTCTAACACTTCTAATTTATTCGTACGATAGAAATAATTATGAGCAAGAATTAGCTAAATTTGCTGCCGTTGAACATTATCGTTTAATTTTGGTGAAAATTTTGGTTTAATACTTTTGTACTATATATCTCACACTACCCACAAGCAAAACCCGTTTTCGCACTATTGCCACAGACAACTAAATTCGCAAATGTTTAAACCTTTATAAAAACTAACACAAAAGACAGATAGATTGATGAGAAACTTTTTTTCCTAGACTATGCTTATTCTTCAATGGACGTGTGCATATAGGTAGCGACATTTGCACAGTGATCTTGGGCAAAACTCAGTATATTATTGTGGTATTTAGATTTTTATTGGATACAGCACGATGCCTGCCATCTCACAAAAAGAATTATTCTCATTCGATTTTTTGTAATGAAACGCATATGCGACATAATCATTTAATATTGTAATAATAATCAAGCAAGTTTTAATAGAAGAATATTTATGCTCTAACAAAATTTTTCCAATTGGTTTCTGACAACTACTCGACGCTCAAATACTGCTTTATCTTTGCGATTTTTCTTCTATTTACTCATTATGATGTGTTTCCTAACCTCACTTTTGGTGTAAATTTTTTCTCACTTTATGTATACCTGCGCAGTCATTGCGTACCCTTTATACCCTTGTTCTCACAATATGTTACGAACTCTTGAAAATTGCTGTGCTCCGTCCATAAAAATAGCAATTCAATAATTATGGAAACATCCCAATGTGTGAGAGTGCTGGGGTAGACTATTTTGTCAAACACAAATGAATGTGCTTCCTTTTTGTACCCGATATGATGCCACAACACTATAATTCTCATTGATGTTCCAATCGTTCGGTAGATCTCTCATGATGTCGCACGCGGTTGAGTGCCAGCTAACTACAATCTGTTTATTATCATATAAAGCATGTCCACAACACAGAGCCCGCTACACACAAGATTTATTACTGCAATTTATTTTTCTGCGAAATCTACTATTCTCAAAATACCTTCATACCCACAAAGAGTGGGCTATTTCTTACGCCAAAAGAATTTTAGATTTGTTAAAAAGTTGTTTATGATACGAGCTCCTTACCAACATATATCCGAGAGCACGGTGTTTATTATCCTACTACACATTTATTTTTAACAAAAGTGTGTAAATATTGCTGGTATTTTGAAGAAAATGAAGACGATAATCAATTAGGTCCAACTATTATAGCAATGCGCAAACGAAATGGATGCAATATTATACCAAAATTCCTATTATCTATTTGGTTGCCTTGTGTTTTGGATCCACGTATGAAAATGGATGGCTTACTTGATGATTGAATTCATACTATGAGTGTTTACATTTGACTGAAACCGTGAATATTAGAGATATAGAAAAAGAATTTAAAAATATAATAGTCGAATTGTATAATGATTTTTGTAATAGATATAATATAGTTGATGATAGTGGAATTTCTTCCCAAGTTGGTGACATGCAAGGCAAGCACCTAGGGTAGAGAGGGTCCTAGAAATCTAATAAATAGGCAAAAAAGACAAAAAGGAATATGCGAAAATATTTCCGAAATAGAAATTTATTTAACTACTGTATTTGTTTCCTCAATCAGCAAGACATGGCTTTCCAAATTCTAAAGTGGTGGAATAGTCATTCAACTCAATTTCCAGTACTAGCCACATTGCAAAAGAGATTTTAGCAACCCCTTGCTAACAGTTACGGTTGAACAAGCATTTAGTGCTGGAGGTAATATTTTGGATGACCGACATTGGAGATATCTCCGGATTCGGTTGAGGCTCAAGCTTTGTGTCGATGATTGGACAAAGGCGACATATCGACAACAAGAAATGGATCGCAACAACGAATCCGAATTCTTCAATAACGAAAGATACCCACCGCCACGGGTAACACCGCCACAGGTAGCGACGATTGACGATGAGGTAAGTATGGGTTATCAAAGGTAAAAGAACTACATGGGTTTTGATTCTTCTATCCCCAAGAAGATATGTAGGCGCTTAATGATAATTCATAAGTTCAAGCCCTTCCTTTCCTCCCTTTTTTTTTTCCCGATCCCTAAATTTGATTACAATTTGTATTTAAAAATTTATTATTTCATATTTTATCTTTTTTATTTCATAATTCAATTATTTAAATTATTTTTATTCTTAAAATTTTATTTGAAAACCGGATTTGAACCGGACGGAACCGGCCCTTGGATCGGCCCGAACTGCCGGTTCATGATAGCGTCACGAACCGGAAACCAGCGGTCCGAATCGGAACCGGCCCGGTTCCGAACTGTGGCCACCTCTAAGTTGTGGGTCATTACAAACGGTGCTCGAACTGGCTCGGGAACTAAGCTGTTGAAGTTCAGTGGAACCCTTACATTCCATTAGGGCAATCTTAACCCATTTTGTCGTCAAACATAGACTTGCTATTGGCATTGAATGAAAATGGATCAAAACAGGTAGAATGAGTTTATTTGAGTCAGGCAATATTTTATCAACCCATTCATTTGATGGGTCTATGTTCACCAACATGCAAGCTCCAATGGCATGGGTAATGGCATTTTCATTGAAAGACGTTTCTTTCTTCTTTTTCATATTCTTTTTTCTCTTCGCATTTCATCTTCTTCTACGTCAAGCCATGGTTGTCCACTTTCACCTTGCAAACGCTGAGGTTAGTAGCCAAGCACGGATTTTTCTGTTAAGCAATGGGCAAAGGATTCAAGACAATCCCAAGTTCCCAACCATCCATCAAAACGACTGTCCCAAGCATTCATGATGCTCAAGGACGAAGGATTTGACATGTTGAGCAGCGAGATAAAATAGTGAGAGGAATCATTCAGAAGATATGAACTGACCCGAATTGGAGGGAGAAGAGGAGATCCGGCAACGTGAAGGCCATGGGTTTTGTTGCGTTCTCATCGTCTTGTCGCGATGTGGAAAGCAGTTGATCAAATACAAGGCGTACGAATCGTCAACAGAGCGCATATTCTGAAGAGAAAATTTTGAATGATTCTTGTAGTAGAATGATAGAATTGTTAGAGTTATCCTAATGTGTGCTTATATTAATTAAGATTATAATTACCGTTCTATGATTAATTTACTGTTTACAGAATTGATCTAATAATATAAGATATAAAGATCCTTAATTAGTTTAATATGGACCTGGCATTATGTGAGCCGAGTTGAGCCCGACCGGTGATGAGATGGCCTGCCTAGAAACTCTATAAATAGCATTCTACTCCCTCCTCTAGACTAATGAACTCATAACAACATCAAATATAGAACACATATGGATGGCATCGTTGAGAGGCTATCTCATATTAAGCTAGGGATGCCTAAAATAACGATGGATTCCAAATCATATGCACAAATTCCTTTAAACCATTATTGCTTGTCTAGATTCTAGTAATGTAGATCTTCGGATTGCTATAATAAGGTTTATAGCAACTTACATGTGGTATTAGAACTTCCATAGTCTAGATCTGGAACTTTGATTTTTGCCCATTTTCAAAAATTTTATTTGGGTTGTACTCGTTGATACGAGCATTTTGGTGGGTGCAACCTCCATCGAAGTCTCCACGCGCTCGTACACGCAGCCTAAAGCCACAATGGAGGAGACGCGTGTAAATCACGCGCCTACTAGGTCAGCCCACTCGCTTCCACTTGCACAATGCACCGCACCGCCCATAGGCACGTGATATTCATGTGCAGGCAATGTCTGAGCTACTACCCATGTGCTGCCACGTGACCAACGAGTGGTATTATTGACGTCATATGACGTCAGTGCACCACCTTTGGGACAATATGCGCTACCACGTCGGGTTTTACATGCACAATATGAGTCCCTCTATCCCTACGCCACATAGGATATGACAACATTGGTAACATCACCAGGTCGACCCGACCTTGGCCTGGATTAAGTTGACCGGGTTTGCCCTGATCGTTGATTGGGGACCAATCGTTAACCGAACGCGGTTAGCTGATCATTGCTGGTCCTTCGATCGGCTGAGCCATCGTACGTACGCTTCTTGCGCCAGAAATTCAAAATGCTCGTGCAGTCATGTCCGTGCTCTGTTTTGGGCGTTCTTGGCACCCACGTGCTCATATGAAGATCCTCTACATGGTATAAAATTCTCAAAAATTTTACAAAAACCCCTATATACATGTATTTCTAGGAGCAATTTTGGCATTTTTCTTATATTTCCATATGGTTTCAAAAATATAAAAGCTAGCTCACATGTATATGATCACATATAGAATGTGTAGAGTGTTATTAATTATTGACATGTATAAGGTTCAACATGTATCAATGATAGAGCAATGCTAATGGCATCGCTTGTGATTTTAGGATAAAATGTCCCTATAATCAAAGTCTAAAATCACATGTATATCGTAAATGTGAGACATACAGTTTATATCTTTGGTGTTAGAGAGTTTCAAAAATTTAATTAGGCAGTGACCGCCAAAGTGACACTCTTGATTGTGTTTGAGAAACATTAGTCTCATATTATGTTGAGATGTCTCATGTTCTAATGTGGTATACTCAATGAGGTGATTGTATAATGTTTCATGGAGGGATACATGTATAACATATGGTTGAGGAGTGACCGATTCTATTCATGAAAGTTGGAATATATTCTCATGGTCACTATTATGTGGAGAGTTTATAACTGCATGCTATATATTCTACTCCAATGTGATTATATCGTGGATATATATAACTCTCATGATGTACTTATAAGGCTCAAGTTACACAATACTCACATGATGCTAATTGTATACATTGCTTGTTAAATAAGTCACATTCTCTGTAAATGGTAGCTCCATTAAGATGAAGTTGAAATTGGTTCAAACTTTGAGAAATTGGTAGAGGATTTTATGTTTGCGAATAAAGCTGGCCAAAAGTTCATATTACTCTTAATAAGGATAAGCTGATTAATTTTTCTACTGATAGTACGAAATTCAAGAAAGCACATTTGTTGTCTAGGTTAATAGCAATCAGATTTGATTGTTATCTATAAAGCGATTTCATTCAGGACCACTTGAAAAGTGGTTTGCTAACTGGCTGCAATGCTATACAGATGATGGAAGTCTTGGAGGCTATGAACTGTGTCTCATCTAATGCTGAGATTGTGAAAATATCTACAAGGACTCTTCAATATGAGGTTTAATGGTGCTAGTCTGGTTAGAGATTACGTCATAAGGATGGTAGACCCTTTGAGTAAGAGGCATAAAAATCATACTCATAAATGAAATCATAATACCATTGGTCATTTTGATAATTTGGATTTTTTAAGAACGCAGCTTTTAAGAAGGATGGTGACTACAACTTCTTTTATAAGAAAAAATATCACATAAAGAAAAACTACAACAAATACAAAAACTGATTGTCTAATATCACATAACGAAAAACTGCAACAAATCCAAAACTTGATTGTCTAAGTGTGGAATATGCTGGAAAATGATTTTTGGCTTTGTTTATGAATCCAACCCATTAAAAGCCCCCACCCAAATTGTATTGGCTAGATAGAGGTGCAATCAATGATGTCGCATTGACTATATAGGGATTCATAAATCATAGAGAGCACCAAATTGAGATAAATCAAAGCTCACCAACAATAATAAAGTTGATATTGAGTTCGTGGGAGATGTCCTTTTAATTTCAGTTTCTAGTTTAGATTTGATATTAAGGCATGCATTTATTGTACCTTACTTTAAACGAAACTTGGTTTCCAGATCATTTAAAAACAACGATTGTTTTTGCGTTTTTAAGTCAAATAAGGTTGGGTACTACAATATGTTTCAATGGATTGTTATTGATTGGTTTACTTCTCCA